>CM035406.1:130629263-130896763 GCA_020310875.1 Ceratopteris richardii
ATTCTAATCTTCTTACTAGATATTGTGGTCTCATGAGATGAAGGTATAATGATCAACATGGAAAACAAATTTTTTGCCCAATAAATAATGGTAGAACTTTTTGGTCGAGTAGATGAGATTAAGGCACTCACCTTGGTAACTAATTAGTTCCATTCTATAGCTTAAAATTTATGATCAATATAATGTACTGGTATGTATAAGGATTTCTTAAATTATTTCATAAGCAAGCTTCCAATTTCTAGGTATAAGGCATCAACAAATATGTGGAATCGTTCTTCCTAGTTTTGCACATATAGCCCTTAAATGCATGTTAGGAGAACCTTATGACTCCATAATGCTAGCTCACATTCATAATTTTTAATGGAATTTCTAGGGTGGTACATGAGATAAATATCTAAGGTTTCCTACCATGCTACCTAATATGTCCCAAAAATATATGCACTTCCCTTGGAGATCATGGTGCTAGTGCCTTTTCCATTCTTACCTGATTGTAAGCATTAAATCCATCCATAAAGGATTAAATTTCCTATCCAAGTACTTCATTATGTTATCTAAGAATGGAAAAGGGAAAGGATCCAAAATTGTACTAGTGTTTAGTTCCTTGTAATCCATAGAGATATTTACTTGCTTATTCTTCTTTTGCACTATCCAAAAGGAGAGACCCATTTTAGATTCTCGATAGGCACAATGAAACCTACTTTTAATGGCATGTAAATATGTTGGTTCACTACCTTCTCATAGTAAGGATTTCCTTTGTAGCATTTTTTCAAAATTGTGATGGCCGCAAGTTTTAGTAGTATTTATTGTTGGTGGAATTGTCGATTCAATCCTTAAATATCTTTATGATCCTATGCAAAAACATATCTTAATTCCACTAGCAGGATGTGCGCCACTTAAATCTAGGACCACCAAAGTCACAAAGAATTATGCCCCTTGAAAAGTGATTGGCATCTCTCCTATAATGTCCATGGGCTGAACTCATGGCTTTTCTACCATCTCCACAAAGAAAAGACCTCGCTTCAAATTCTTCTAGCCTATTTCTTGAAAATATCTAGAGATGTTGTATTCACTCTTCGCCTCTCATTTTTTTGTACCTTGTTAATGGAATAGTTTTTGTACCAAATAGTGATCATAGGTACTTTGTGGCCCACAAATATAGCCTCATGAGGATCCACATCATTTACCAAAATGGTGGGTATTTGACTATTTTCTACTAAATAGAGGACACAAGAAAAGTAATATGCACAATGGAATTTGAATTGGTGCTTTTGCTAATGTTTGTGAGATCTTTGAAGGTTCCTTCAATGTATGTTGGTCCTCTTCTATGTTTGTTATGCTTTTTGCAGCATGTGGGGTAGGTTTCAATGAAGTAATCCAATCAAGCTCAAGATAATTTCTATCTTTTGAAGAGGATGTAACTATTATAGCCTCTTAATATAGAAAATTATGGTGTTTCATCCTACATCCATTTTTTAGACTTTTGTGTCCATTTATCTTGATTCTCTATACTTGGTTGTAATTATGCTCTAGCATCAAGAAGAACCCTCTTAGATTGAGCTTGAACCACTAAAATTTCAGGTTCAAGGTTGGTCACTTTAGCCATACTATCTTCTAGAGCTCCTTATGCCTTCTTCTCTAATCAAACTCCTCATCATGATTTCAATTATCTTGGATGTCTCATTTCTCTATATAGAATTTTCATTGAATAGGTCTTGGACAAAGGATTTGGGTTGTTATGCTCTTCTCCATAATGAAATTCCACTTCAATTATCCACACTATTTCATCGTATTGTTGCTTCCATCTATTATTGCCTTTTTTTATCTCATTGATTCCTACATTGTGCTCCTATTTTTGCCCTCTTTGGTCTAGGGTGATCAGTAAATGAGCCCCCACTTCCTCTATCCCTGAGCCTCTATTTCATGTCAACACTTCAAGAGCTACTTAGATTCTTGAATTTTCCTCATAAGAGACTTTTACCATAGGTAAAATTATAGTGAAGCTTATCCTTAGGAATGACATAAGGAAATGTGTATATACACACATTATTTCTCATAGTCAAATGTAATCCATAAATATGGTCAAGCACGTAAGATTTACATATGCACCAACAACTCCAACTCAAGCCGAAGATGCTTGAGTCTTTATTCCTTTCCAATCTCTAGAAGTCCAATTATTGATTTCAATTTGTTTAGCTTTACTTCATCTAATGCTTTAGTCATCATAATTGCACATTGTTGTTGAGTTGAGATATATGAAAGCTCAATCTCCTTACTTTTCATCTTCTCCCTAACATAATGATAATGGAACTCTATCCTTGCATGATAAATAGGGTTTTCTATGAGATGCAAAGAACAAGTATTATCACCAAATATGTGAGGAGTAGATGATTTCATCCTTAGATCAGCATATAGTGTATTAATCCATATAGCTTCTTGAGTTTCATTCGCCAATCCTCTATATTCTACTTCTATAGATTAGAGAGCAATGATAGGTTGCTTCTTTAATGCCTAAGAAATGATTTTAGAACCTGTAAATGAGAGATAACTAGAGAAACTTCTCCTATCATCTCTTGATCCTACCCAATCCGCATTAGAAAAGATCTTGATATCTGTATTAAAGGTATATTAATATAATAGGCCTTCATTGATTGTTCCTTTGAGATATGTAAGTATCCTTTTGGCTTCCTCCTTATGTGGCTCCCTAGATGAGTGTATAACTAACTTAGAATAGTAACACTATAACTAATATATACTCTTGTGAGAGTAGCATAATTGAGACTCCCCACTAGGCTTTAAAATCCTATCATTTTTTTTTTCAAAAGGGAAGTTTGGAAAGTCCCTACTCTCTCGAGATTTAATTAATAGAAAGAAATATTGTACAAGTGAATAGGCCTAGTAGACCCCTCGAATCACACAAAGTAGGGGTATCTTTCAATGAGATCTCCTATCAAATCTTCAATGAGTTCTCCTTCATAAGCATATTCACATCCATAGGCATACCTGCAACCTTTGCAGTTTCCATTTTAAATTTTGTGAGCAAAATCACTGAAATCTTCATTCATTTGATGTTTGAGCTTCCTTATGCCTTCAACATCATTACCTATGATGTCACGTCATCCACATATACATAGAGGTATATGACTGCTCCATGGATCTTTTAATGATAGAGAAGGATCTGTTAGATATGCTCAATACTCCACCCTCATGTGACCACAAATGATCCATGGTGCTCTAAGTTGTAAGGCCCCCATTATGAGGAGAAGCCATTATGAGAGCCCGGATATTTGTGGAACCCTAACTTCCAAGTTAGATGATGTCTATGTGTGACCGTTGATGGTTGTAGATGATCTTTGTGAGCCTAGCCATTAGGTTAGGTAGGGCATAAACTTCTAGGCCATTGGGTTGCCATTTAAGGTGAAAATAAAGGCCCTGTGGCATCGCGCAATTTTCCCATAGAACCTTAATGGGGGGAGTGCAGAGGGGGGCTTGCCCCCTTCTGTGGGGTCCGGGGGGCCTATCCCCCCGACCCCTAGGGCCGAGACGGTAGGACTTCTTGTCATGGAGATATTGTCAGATCATATATTTTACCGACTATTTTATATCTCCCGACTACGTTTATCTATACGGAACCGCCTTGTAAAAGCTATATAAGCACGACCCAGGTTGAGCTTTACATAGCATTGCACACTAGTAAGCCCTTCATCTAGAGTCTGTCTAGATCGCCATCTAAGCTCCACAGTGGGAGTGCACGGGTGGACAACACCATCATTGTAACTGCATCTCGCTCGTCTGAGAATTTGAGTTCTCTATCTCTAAGTCTGCTTCTATCTATGTCTGTGTTTTTCTCTCAACTCTGTCTACAGGTCTATTCCACTGTGCTATTTTTTTCTTACATGGTATCAGAGCTTAGGAGGCTCTGAGTGGTGCAAAAGCAGAGACGCAGAGGTTGCAAAGGTCAGAACAACAAAAGAGAGAAGATGTCAAGCGGTGCGTCATCATCTACGACTGGGGGCCAAGGCGGTTCATCAACAGGAGTAGGTGGTGCTCAAGCAAGAGCAGCAATGATGTCGATCATCCCAACATTGCGGATACGGCCACCAACCTTCACAGAAGGTAAACTTGATGGTACGAACTACACCCTGTGGAAGTTCAAAATCACTTCTATTCTTGATTCGTATGAGCTTTTGGAGACTGATCTTGGGACTGATCATGAGCCCCAAGAAAGACCTGATCCAAATAATATTGGCCAAATGATTCCTCCTGATGCTGATCTTCTACATGCTTGGAAACGTAGAAATGCAGATGCACTCTGTGCTCTTGTTACAAGTACTTCTGATAGTGTTCTGACTCTCATTCAGCATACTACGAAGGCATGTGAAGCATGGAACATATCGAGAAATCAATATGAAACGCATAATCAGATACGGATTCAGAACTTAGAGAATCAGCTTGCAGCAGAATGGTTTGTTGATGGGGAGACTGCAGAGGTGTTTATCACTCGCATAAAGAATCTACAAGATCAAATGGCGAGAGCAGGTGTTCAAAAGTCAAGTGAGGAGGTAGCTCGACGTTGTCTTTGAATCTGTCCACCTAAGTTTGATGGTTTGGTGACTGCTCTTAACACTCAAATCAAACCTCAACCACTAACTTTTGAAGAATTCAGTGCCTTACTCATGGAGGAGGATCTACGACTCAAGGCAAGGAGTGGTGGTAGCAAAGGAGATGCTGCATTCACAGCAAATGCCAAAGGAGGCAAAACAAACTCTTCAAAAGATGGAGACAAAAAGAAGAACGACAAAAAGAAGTTCAAGGGAGAGTGTTTCCACTGCAAGAAGAAGGGACACAGAATCGAAGACTATCGCATCAAGAAGGCAGAAGAGAAAAGTGGCTCTTCAAAAGGTGGCAAGGGTAAGGATCCTGCCAACACAACAGAAACAGAGCTTGAGTTATTTGTTATCATAGAGGAGGTGTGCTTCTCGGCTGAAGATTCAGGAACAGATGACTCATGGGTGTTGGACAGTGGTGCATCTCGTTACATGATGAGTAGAAAAGACCTTTACAGTTCCTTACAGCCTCTAAAGGAACCCATCACAGTAAACGTAGGAAACAATGCAAGATGTCCTGCAGAGGGCGAAGGTACGGTTTCTTTCATTAACTCTAATGAGAATATCAGAAAGCTTTCAAATGTGTTGTATGTTCCACAAATAAAACGAAATCTACTTTCAATAGCTTCTATAACTGATCAAGGTCATCAAGTATCTTTCAATAAGACAGGAGCTAAGATTATGGACAGTAACAACAACATTGTTGGGACTGGCATAGGGAGGAACAACCTGTATGAGTTGTGTGCTCTTACAACCACTACAAACATGGGCACAAGTAAGCTATGGCATGAGAGATTTGGCCACATTGGATACCCTGTACTGAAGGAGATGCATTGCAGGGGTATGGTTGCACACCTACCATCGATTGTAGAAATGAAGGAACCATGTGAAGCTTGCATGATGGGCAAGCAACAGAGGAAGGCGTTTCCACAAGAAAGCAAGAACAGGTCAAGCTATCCTCTAGAGTTGGTGCATGCTGACTTGTGCAGAAAAATGCCTACACAGGCCTTGGGCGGATCTTCCTACTTCATGTTACTTGTCGACGACTATAGCAGGAAGATGTGGGTGTACTTCCTTCGCGATAAGGTGCAAGCTTTTGGTAAGTTTAAAGAATGGCTTCAGCTTGTTGAAACTGAAACAGGGAAGAAGGTGAAGAAATTCAGGACAGACGCTGGTGGTGAATTCACATCAACAAAGTTTGAAGATTTCTGCAAGAGTAAGGGAATCAAGCATCAACTCACAGTGGCACATAGTCCTCAATAGAACGGTGTTGCAGAATGTCGGAATCAAACCATCATGGAGATGGCAAGGTGCATGTTGAAAGGAAAGGGTTTTCCTAATCAATTTTGGGCAGAGGCTGTCAACACTGCTGTCTACATCTTGAATCGAAGCTACACCAAGGCACTTGATGGAAAGACTCCACAAGAAGCCTACACTGGTAAAAAACCTTCTGTTTCCCATTTCAAAGTATTTGGAAGTGAATGTTATGTACATGTTCCAGATAGGGAGAGAAACAAGCTTCAACCAAAAAGCATCAAATGTATCTTCTTAGGGTACAGCGAAGATAAGAAGGCTTGTAAGCTTTATGACCCTGAGGCTAAGAAGATCATGGCGAGTCGTGATGTGGTGTTTAAGGAGGAGAAGCCACATGCAGTGGAGGAGGAAAAGAGAGCTTCCACTTTATCATCAGGCAAAGGGGCAATCCACTATGAACCTCGCCCAAGAGCTATCCCTTCTACACAAGAGAAGGAAGCGTCATCTTTAGATGATGAGTCTGAAAGTCACCAACCTGCTGACACCCAAGTGGAAAAGCCATTGCCATGTTGGGTGAGGCAACTCTATGATTCTGCAAACCCCATCCCACAGTCACTACAACAGGTTGCAGATGGACCGAGGCGATCACAGAGAATAGAGGAATAGAGACGAGCAAGCGCCCATATTGTAAACACAGCCTTGATGGCTGATCTCATTCAAGAAGAAGCAAAGGAACCAAACAATGTGGAAGAGGCACTCCATGATCCAAATTGGAGGGATGCCATGCAAGCAAAATACAACAATATCATGAAGAATGGAACTTGGGAGCTAGTGGATCGACCCCCTAAGCGTAAAGTCATTGGCACCAAGTGGGTCTGGAAGCTAAAGTACAAGGCTGATGGTACTCTAGAAAAGTATAAAGCAAGACTTGTTGCACAGGGCTACTCACAAGTTGAAGGCATTGACTTTTGTGAATCATTTGCCCCAACTGCAAGAATGACTACTATCCGAGTAGTACTAGCTATGGCTGCACATAAGCATTGGCCAGTCTATCACATGGATGTCAAATCAGCGTTCCTGAATGGAGACCTCAAGGAGAAGGTATATGTGTCTCAGCCACCACGGTTTGAAGCTCCCCGTTCAAAGAACAAGGTATGTAAGCTGAAGAAGGTATTATATGGGCTAAAACAAGCCCCTAGAGCATGGTACCAGTGGATAGATAAGTATCTCTTGGATCTAGGTTTCAAAAGATGTGCTTCTGATGCTAACTTGTATGTTCTAGAGAGAGGAGGGAAGACAATTGTGCTTGTACTCTATGTAGATGACCTTGTGATTACAGGAAATGATGATGCTCTTCTTCAACAAACAAAAGATGCCCTGAGTTTAGAATTTGAAATAACAGATTTGGGCTTAATGCATTATTGCTTAGGTCTTGAAGTTTGGCAAGAAACAGGGAAGATTTCAACAAAAATATGCAAGGCAGATATTGAAGGCATTCGACATGGAGGATTGCAAGGAAATTTCTACACCTATGGAGGTCAACACAAAATTATCTATTGAAGATACTTCATCTCCAGTGGATATTGGAAGAGACAAGAAATTAGTTGGAAGTCGCATCTACTTGTGCAATAGCAGAACAGACATCTCTTATGGTGTTGGAGTAGTAAGCAGGTTCTCTAATAAGCCTTGCCAAACTCATTGGAAGGCAAGCATGCAGATACTCAGGTATGTGAAAGGAACTACTGATTATGGTATTCTTTATGAAGAAGGATCATCTCTGGTCGGATAATGTGACTCAGATTGGGCAGGAGATATTGATACCAGAAAATCAGTTTTTGGATATTGCTTTTCTTTAGGATCAGGGATTTTCTCTTGGATTAGTAAGAAGCAACTGACTGTAGCATTATCTTCTACTGAAGCTGAGTACAAAGTTGCATGTGTTGCAGCATGTGAAGCAGTATGGTTGAGGAGGATCCTATGGCACATAAGAATACAAGGACAGGAGGCTACAGAGTTGAAGTGTGACAACCAAAGTTGCATGGCCATCGCCAAAAATCCTGTTTCCCATGCACGTACCAAGCACATAGAAATTCAGTATCACTATGTGTGTGAGTTGATTGAGGATGGGGTCATGGAGATAAGCTATTGTCCTACTGAAAAAAATGGTGCAGACATCTTCACCAAGGCTCTTGGGAGAGAGCAACTTCTTCGACACTTTCCAAAGCTTGGGATTGGAACAACGAGGAAGTTCACCATAGGGTGGACATTGAGGGGGGTGTTAGATATGCTCAATACTCCACCCTCATGTGACCACAAATGATCCATGCTGCTCTAAGTTGTAAGGCCCCCATTATGAGGAGAAGCGGTTATGAGAGCCCAGATATTTGTGGAACCCTAACTTCCAAGTTAGATGAGGTCTATGTGTGACCGTTGATGGTTGTAGATGATCTTTGTGAGCCTAGCCATTAGGTTAGGTAGGGCATAAACTTCTAGGCCATTGGGTTTCCATTTAAGGTGAAAATAAAGGCCCTGTGGCGTCACGCGGTTTCCCAATAGAACCTTAATGGGGGGAGTGCAAAGGGGGGCTTGCCCCCTTCTGCGGGGTTCGGGGGGTAGGACTTCTAGTCGTGGAGATATTGTCGGATCATATATTTTACCAACTATTTTGTATCTCCCAACTACGTTTATCTATACGGAACCACCTTGTAAAAAGCTATATAAGCACGGCCTAGTTTGAGCTTTACATAGCATTGCACATTAGTAAGCCCTTCATCTAGATTCTGTTACTAATTTTCCAAGTTCTAAATTAGTGTTTGATTAAAAGCTTCATATTGATTTCTCAATATGTTCCATGCTTCACAATCCTTGATAGTATGCTGAATCAATGTAAAAAACCATTTGTAATACCATTAACTAGAACACATAGTGCATCTACATTTCAATGTTTCCAAGCACATAGAAGATCAACATCAAGAGGAACCATTTGATTGTGAATATTTGGATCAAGTGTTTCTTGAGGCTCCTCATTAGTCTCAAGAACACTCTCTAGAAGCTCATATGAATGAAAGAAGTGATTTTAAACTTTGATAAGGTTTAATCAATCTTACCTTTCATGAAGGTTGGTGGTCATATCAACAAATTTGGGATGATTGACATAATTGTTGCTCCTGCTTGTGCTGCACCTACTCCTATTGACAAATCACCTTGATTCCTAGTCGTAGATGATAATGCACCTCTTCAAATCTTCTCTCTTTTGTCTTTGAAACCTTTGTGTTTCTTCATCTACACCACTTAGAGCCTCTTGAGATCTAATACCATGCAAGAAAAATTTAGCATAGCACAATAGACTTGTAGACATAGATGAGAAAAAGCCAAATAGAGAGAGATGCAGACTCATAGATAGAGAACTAAAATTCTCAAAATTACCAAGAGGAATGCAAGTACAAAGATGGTGTTGTCCAATCATATGATCCTAATATGGATCTTAGATGGAAATCTAAATAGAATCTAGATGAAGGGCTTACTAGTGTGGAATGTTTTGTAAAGCTTTGCATAGGCCATGCTTCTATAGCATTTACAATGGGAGTCAATATAGAAAAACATAGAGGGGATAGACAATATAGTTATCAAAATATAAGTTTCAATAATATCTCCTTGACGACCTATCATCTTGGCCATGTGAACCAAGGGGAAAGGCCCATCGAACCCCTGAGAAAGGGCAAGGCTCCTCCACACTGCACCTATTAAGGTTCTATGAAGAAATTTCACAATGCTATAAGGCCTTTATTTTTGTCTTCAATGACAACCCAATGGCTCAGAAGTTTATGCCCTACCTAATCTCATGGCTTGGCTCACAAAGATAATCTATTACCATTAATGATCACACATGGCACTCATCTAACTTGGAAGTTAGGGTTCCATAAATGTTCACGATCTCACAATGGATTTTCATCGTAATGGAGGCCTTACAAATAAGAGCACCATGGATCATTTTTAGTCACTTGAGGATGGGGTATTGAGTGTATCTAACATGTACTTCATGGTATGTTACGCAACTCAACCACAATCTAGTGACATCTCAATAATATAAATGGTTCAAGATCAAAGAAAATCGTCAATTTTGATAGGGCCGCTTTTCATCAACTAGATAAAAATAGTGTTTAAGGCATAAACCCATCGGGAAAGAAGTCCACCTAGAAGAGAGACCATCTTGGAACTCTCAAGGTAAATTCAAAGTCTAGGAATTAAGAGATGTAGCAAAATCATCTCAACAAACAATTAGAAGTTCTACAAGGGAAACGAAGAAGATAGAAAGGTATGGATATAGCTCATTAGTCATAAGTGTTCTATAAAGATGGCTCAGGACATGAACCTAAAGAAACCTCATCATATAAGCAAGCCAAGAAGAAGCCAGAGTGGAAGCATGCCATGGAGGAAGAGATTGAAGCACTAAAGAAAAAGAACACTTGGGACTTCGAGCCTATGACATCAACCATGAAGGTCATTCGATCCAAATGGATCTACAAGGTAAAAAACAACTATGATGGAACCATAAAATGATATAAGTTCAGGTTAGTAGCCAAGGGATATGCTTAGAATCATGGCATTGATTACGAGGAGACCTTCTCTTCTATAACAAAGATACCTACAATCAGAGTACTCATGAGTATTGGAGCCGACAAGAATTGGAAGATATACCAGATGGATCAAGAATGGATTCTTGAATGGATGGATTTCAAAGGAGGTATATATAGCTCAACCCCCTATTTTTATATCCTCACAATCTGTTGAGTAGGTTTGGAGATTAAGAAGCTCTATATGGGCTAAAACAAGCTCCAAGAGCTTAGAAGCACAAACTAGTTACTTACCTATAGGACAAAGATTTGTGGTGGAAAAGGTAGATCCTATAAGAAAAAAACAGCACAATGGAATAGACCTGTAGACAGAGTTGAGAGAAAAATGCAGACAAAGATAGATGCAGACCAAGAGATAGAGAACTCAAATTCTCAGATTGCCGAGCATAATGCAATTACAATGATGGTGCTGTCCACCCGTGTGCTCCCACTGTGGAGCTTAGATGGCGATCTACAAAAAGGTTCGATAATGGGGAGACTCCAAATGTGTTCACCACCTTGCGGGCTCAAAACATAGGTCAAGATGGTTGTGAAGCACAAATATGAGAAAAACAAGTGACCCTAAGGGATAACTCTCAAAAATAATTTGATGCCTTCTACCTTCATGCCAATTTTTGTAGTGATTTGAGGTTGTTTGTGAATCGCACTTTCTCCATGCATTCTTGCATACTCTTCACTGTTGGCCTTCTCCACGAGCTCTCTACAGCCACACTAGCTCTGATACCATGTCACGAGGAAGGAGATAAGGAAGAGAGCTCACTCACACACTCTCACATTTAAAGAGGAGCACACACAAAGATTGAGGCAAGGAAGAATGATCTTCTTCTTCTTCTTCTTCTTCTTCTATTATATAAAAGGAATATACAAGAATGAAATAAAACAAAAATACAGCTACTGTGATATATAAAGAAGAGTACATAAGGAAAATATGTCTGTGAATGAGTGATCTAGCAAGAAAAAAATGTGCCATTACTCTCGGTAGACAAATCTAGTAAAGCTCAATGAAGGTGAATTGTTGTAGAAATGGCAAATGCGAATGGAGTGAGTCAACTTATGAGCGATAAGTTGGACAAGAACAAATTCCATGCTTGGTGACTCAAAATGAAGAATTTATTGATGGGAAAAGGTTATTGGAAGTACATCAAAGGAGAGAACGAAAATGATCCATAGTTACCAGAGAGGAATCTGATTGTGGACCAGTTAAGAGCATATGAAGAATGGAATCATGAAGCGCGAAACGTAATGTATTGGCTATCTATTAGCATACAGGATTGCATGATTGGGCACATACAGGATGCCAAGACTCCAAAAGAGGCTTGGAATAGTTTGACCACATTGTATGAGACCAATACAAAGGCATGGAAATTGCAACTCAAGAACAAAATGCATACACTAGAGAAAAAGGGCATGTCGGTAAGTGAATACACCCTCAAAATAAAAAGCATATGTGAGTCACTTGCATCTATTAGCGTGAATGTAGATGATGGTGATAAGGCGGAAGTGTGCCTTCATGGTTTAGGAACTACATATAAGCAATCCAAAACTCGTATATAGACTATGGAAAATATTTTGAATTCTTATAATCTAGTGTCCATCTTGATTATTACAGAAAAGAATCCTGGTGAGGACTCACAATGAAAACCTTATTTGGGTAGGTAGTCTACTCTAGTAGAGGAAGAGGCAGAGGTAGAAGTTTTGGAAGTGCAAGAGGAAATAGTAACGAAGGGCAAGGTCAACACCAGAATCATGCAAGAGGCAGAGGAGAGTTTTGAGGTAAGGGAATCCAAAGAGGCCACATAAATTTCCAAAGAAATGATTCAAGTAATGTCAAGTAAGGATATTGGAATTGTGGTAACCCTCGACACTTTGAACATGATTGCAGGTTGAAGAATCAGAATAATAGAAGGAATCAAAACAACTATGCATCCACAAGTGCAGATGATTCATAGAAATTGTTCATGGTCCAACATCACATGATGAACACGATGTCTACTGATGTTTCAAAATCGAATGGTAGTGTCTCATATGTTGATTTAGGTGCTTCAAATCATATGACCAGCCATGCAGAATGGTTTAGTAGTTTGCAAAAATTATTGGTTTTTGGATATGTTGAAACAAGTGATAACACATCACATCCTATAGATCATACAAGAAACATAGAACTATCTATGGAGGATGAGAAGGTAAAACATCTTATTTATGTGCTACATGTTCCAAATATAACAAAGAATTTGGTTTTTTGGACAAATGGTTGACCAAGGATTACAAGTCAGGTTCAATGTTGATGGCTTATATGTAGCAGACTACATAGAGGATGGAAGATTGATTGCCAAAGAAAAGAAAGTGGGTAGGATGTTCATCTTAAATGTGAAAATTCCTAAAATTAGTGCAGTCATATTTGCAAAAGGTGCAGGAGTTATTGCTGATATAGAGATCTAGCATAGACAAATTGGACATGCAAATTTGCAAAGGCTGAAATTCATGTAGTCAAAGGAGATTGTCAACACACTACCAAATTTTAAGGTTGTAGAAATACAAAAGGTATGTGCAACATGTCAATACGGTAAATAGTCAAGAGCATCATTTTTGCATGATAAGCATGTTAGTGAGAATGTGCTAGAAATAGTACATACAAATGTTTGGGGTCTTGCAAAGACCACATCACAGAGATGTGGTGTTTGATGAAATGTCAAGCTTCTATGCAAATGCCAAAGAAGGACTCAATCTTGAACCAAATGTCAAAGAAAATGTTGAAAATGCAAGCACAAAATCTCAAGTTTTGAGTGGACTGGATGCATCACCAAGCAATAGTTCCAACTCAAATCCATAGAGTAGAAGATTGCAGGGAAATTTCAGTCCAGGAAATTCATCAACTACATCCAAGAAAGGTAAAGAAAAGCTTTCTGCTGGTAGTAAAATAGCTACAGGTTTTGAAGACATTGATGGAGAGTCAAGGGGTTCAAAAAAGAGTCTTGATGAGGAACTTGGATTGCCCTCTATGGATACTCTAGGAGTAAGAAAGGCACATGCAGATGATACAAGGAGAAGTGACCTAGGACCAAGAAGATCTGGGAGGATGCAGAATTCAGTGCAACGATTGACATATGATAGTTACATGGTTCATCATTGTGCCTATATGACCACGGTAATACAAGATGTTGAACCTTCTTGTATTGGGATATGAAGATTCAAAGCACCCAAAATATGTTTGCAAGTTGCAAAAGGCTTTGTATGGGCTTAAACAAGCCCCTCGTGCTTGGCATGCAAGGATCACAGATTACTTAACCACAATCAGATTTCCTATGTGTGATGCAAATCATTCATTATATGCAAGGAAGGGTGATTATGGCATCAAGATTGTGCCTATTTATGTTGTTGACTTGATTGTAGGTGCTGATAATGAAGAAAGCATTAAAGAGGTAAAGAAACTCCTTATGCAGGAATTTAAAATGAAAGATCTTGATGTGTTGCACTATTTCTTGGGCATTGTTTATACATATAGAAATAGATTTATGGATGTCACAAAGGCAATATGCCTTGAGTATGTTGCAAAAGTATGGTATGTGCAAAGATTACGACCACCACGTACTAGAGAGATGACTCTCATCCCAACCAAATGCCTCTATATATAGTTCTCTCTAGGGGACTGCCTTCTTAGGTAGGTAGATACTAACCATCCATGTTACATCTTCCCCCCTTGGAAAATATTTTCGTCCTTGAAAATAGAGCTGTATAGCTACTATAGCCAACCCTCGAGCCTCATGTTCTAAATCTAGAAGAACATGGTCATGTTCTAGAACAGGAAGAATATGTCTCATCCTTGTGGTGGCATCCCTGCCCAAATGATTCAAAACACTATCTCGCTTTGTACTTTGATAAACTAGTCAAAATACAAAGTAGTGAATGAATAATAATGGTGGATCTAAAAACATCCCTTGCCAATTTTCAGTTTTTACTAGGTGCAATCTAGGCACAAACATGTGAACTGGGTGGATTCAAATTACTAGTCCATTTCTAGGCATGACTAGTGCATGGACTTAGTAACGAAGGTGGGATTCTTATCCCTCGCAAGACTTTGAGAATTCTTGACTCATATGACTTTGATTTGGAAAACTTGAAGTTTGGTTGGTCCAAACATTTAATTTGGATGTTTGTACAATAGTTTGCTCCTATCCAACAGTTACTTGATTTTTTTCACTCGACTAGAGGACTACTTTGTCCTAATGAGTTTAAAAATCCTATGTAAATTGTAGGAGAAAGTTTACCATGTACTTTGAGTCAACCGCACTATAACTTGACCAATTAAAATTCAAAATGAAATTTTCTCAAAGACTTGAGCTAGAAGTTCTTGGGAATTGTCAATCTAATGAGCAATTTCTAACTTCTCTATTCTAGAGTATACTGGACTCTAGGAAATCATTTATGCTATATCTTGAAGCAAACTCAAATAAATAACTCAACTTAGACTTATTATCTTTTGAAGAATGAAAAGGTTCTTATACATAACATCTATCTAGGATGTTTAATTTAGTTACTTGGTTCTAACCGGCTAGCCCTTGCCTTTTGTGAAAAGAATCAGATACTATATCTGAGTCAAATCCAAAAGATTTGAAAAACAAACTCTGTACAACCAATTTAAAACTTCAAAGATATATAAACTTTCTATGAGTTGAATTCTAGATTACTCGGGACTTTACCTTCTCAAAGATCTATTTCAACAAGGATATTGAAGCATTTTTTGTATCTTTAAGAGAAATAAGTTGGATTCTCAACAGATTCAGAGCAAATCTAAAACATCATCCAACCACAGGATACTAGTGTGGTAAACCAACATCAATTTCAATCTTTATGACTCCTTTCTAGGAATGCAATTCTTGTACATTTCTTCGAGTCAGAAGATTGAATTTACCAAGTTACACTACGAACTTGGTGCTTGACTTAATCAATCTATTCCTTAGTTGAAAGGATCATTTCAATGTCAAACTCCTACTTGTTCAAAAATTTATTAAGTATTTTTGAATCAACAACACTTAAGCTTGAAGTATTTCAAGAAGATCTTGGAAGTTACTTACTTCATATCTTCCTCTTCCTTGTTATTGAAGTATCTTGAAATATCACAAGATACTACTTTTATCCTCCTTGAATATAAACTCCATCTTTGAAGTTTTAATTCCTTTGAGGATCAAACTTAACTTCAAGATCCAATCTAGGACTAAAAGATAATTATCATCCACAGTTCGATGTCCCATACCATCTTTCCTATATCAATCTGAGGATAAAATTTAGTGTTCCATACCACCCTATTTTACATTCACATTAATATGTGGATGATACTTATCCTAAAGTCTAAACATCTCTTGATAGAGTACCTTCTTTCTTCAATTCTTTATGAGAATTTTGAAGTTTCAGGCATTACCTCTAACTAGATATTGTAGGTTTTTATTCCTTCACATGATCGTTTCACAATCATGTGCTTTGCCTTGGGAACTTGAAAACCTCTTGATAGAATCTATTCCTCTTTGCTAGGGTTTCAAAATGAAAACCAATTAGAATTCCAACTACTTGAATTTTCATAGATTCAAGTTCAATTGATTATTGCTCATGCTTTCTGGATTTGTATCAAAATCCCTTTAAGGATAGGCAAACATTATGTTTTACCTTCCATAGAGTTAAGTACCATCTTCATGGTTGCAGACTACATTCTTGGAATTTCTTACTCTGTTCAAACTTGGAACAACTTACTCTTTTCACAATTTTCCATTGGATAAATGGAACCTGAGTGAATAATTCCTAAAAGGAATTTTATTGTCAATACTTGGGCAGTCTACAAAGTAGTTCCAATCGCACGTTCTTGGAAAAGCATGGCCGAGCTTGAGTAAGTATGGTTGACCTTGTGACTAAAATAAAGACTTAGTCTTTATTTTTAAGATCTCCTGAACTATCTAAACAATAACAAAAACTAAAATTTTTACCTTCCAATGCCACTTCTTGCTATACTCTTACCATCACACATTCGTCCTAGACTCGATCCCCGGCAACGGCGCCAAATTCGTTGTTGCTCTAGCACAATGGTAAGTACCACGTTAAGAAGCTCCACCTCCTTAATGTCAATCCACAGAAGAGACAGGAGTGATGTGAAGATCGTAAATGTGAGATGTAGTGAGAGTGAAGGTGAGAAGCATAGAGATGCATACACACACACATGTAAGAGACAAGCAAGACACAATGGAAGGTAGGAAAATAGACTCTATTACTCAAGATCTCAATTACAAGCTCAAAATAACTCTAAGCTCTCTCTACTCATACAAGCTAACCTCAAAAATGATCTCTCTAGCTCTTTTTATAGATTCTAGACTAGTTTTGACTAGTTTCACATCTAGTGACCGGCATAGTTAAAAAATAGGTTCTAGGTGCTATTTGAAAGGGTAAACGGGGTCTAAAAATAACCAAAATTGGTAGGCTTGTTCTACCTAAGCTCTTCAAGCTTGAGGACTCCTTGGCTTGCACAAAATGGAGCTATAAATTACAAAAGGGGTTTTTCTATGTTACATATGGTACAAAAGTGATAAAAATCATTGTTTGGAGTTTTTAAAAAGTATTTATCAAACATATTTCGTTGAAAAAATGATCCGATTGTGCTTTGTCTTCACATGCTTCATCGACCTCTATGCCTCTGGCTACTGCCAACAGCTTTCGAACTTATCAATCCCACTTAGGATATGCATGCATCACTTCACCTTTCAAGGGCAGGATAGATTCACCTAGCCTCATGAGAAAGTATGGTTCAACTTGTATTTGGCAGAGTCAATAGGGCTTATGTTAAACATTCAACATTTGATCATTGATAAACTCTATGTAGTAAATGCAAGATGGCCACACAAACCTGTGCTCAATGGCTGCTATCCTATACCAAAGAAAGAACTATTCGTCCATTCACTATTTGCCTTCCCAGGCCAAGCACCAAAGGAGCATCCACAACATAGCCATTAGCCCCACCATCCCAATAGATTTTGAATTCCTTGTAACTAACATATTAGATGATTTGGGCACCTTTGAATTTGAATAGATCCTTTAAGGCTTCTCATTGACAAATGTAGACATTGGATTCAAAACAAAATATGAAACAAAATGATAGACAAAAAGGCAAGAAGAACAATAGCACACCATTGAAGAGTGCTAAGAAAGGTACGAAAAAGGAGGAAGAAGAAGAAGAAGAAGAGGAAGAAGGAGAGCCTTCTTACAATACACCTTTTTGTTCTCAACCTTGGACTCTTGAACCCTTTCTCTCAACCTTGGTCTCTTGAACCTTGCCTTTTTGCTTCTTGGCCACTTGCCTATGGACTTGCCTTGTTTGCAACCTTGGTCTCTTGAGTCCCTTGTTCTCAACCTTAGTATCTTGAACCTGGTTCTCACCCAGTGCTAGGTATCTTGGATCCTCAATCTACTCCATCTATTGAAAGTTCATTCTAAGAGCTTTCCAATGGTATCTTACATGTCTAAATCCGGCCTACATATTGAGAGATGCACTCGAGTCTATGTTGGGCTCATCTTTGAAAGCGACATGCGTGCCTTCCTTGCCCAAGCCTACTTCCTAGGCTTTGATACCAATTGTGGGAATTGAACTCATGACCTATTGGCTAGGATTATGATGGGCTAACCACTTGCCCCAAAAGCCATGGTTGAGGATTACTTACTAATCCTCCCTCTTAAGGTGTGGTTCAACCATCTCGTGCCTTGTCATTTCTTGAGTCTAACACATTGACTGAGACTATCAGTGTAATTGAAGCAATTCATCACCTCTTAGAGAGACCGAGCTTACAGTATGATCAAAGATTGTTTAATACCATCCCTAGAACTAGTAAGAATATATGAAACCCTTAACATATACTACAACCATGGAAACCATTGTACAAATCCTCCCCATTCCATCAGCTCCTAGGACCCTCAAACCTCCTCCCATAACCACCATGGAATTATAGGAAACTATTCCTCTCACCATAATTGATGTACAGGTAGCCATTGACCCCATAATCACCAATTTTGTTTTTCATAGCCCCGTTTTTTATTCCTAGATTTTCTCTTTTCACGGCAACCCATTGTATGCTACCACCACATTTGAACCTTCAAGTTTCCTATATGAGCCCATAATCATTCCCCCTAGAACCATTGCTTCCTTTGTTACACAACCAACTACACCATTCCCAACTCATCTCCAATTGTATTTTGCTTCATTCCCCAGAACACACTGTCAAGCCTTTCCAATCATGTCTCATTTTTCCTCCATATTCCATCAACAAATCCAACTTCCTTCTTGGTGGGATAGGTTTTCACAAATCAGCATTATTTAGCACATGACCATCAACCAACCTTCACTTCATATCAATTTCAAGAAGACACCATGAGCACTACACCAACCATTCCCATATTTGTAGTGAACACCATGCACACAAGCACGTCCGATCCAATGGACATATCACCACCACTCATGGCATCTACCCCACAATTCCACAATTCCACCATCCCAAATTCCCTCTCCACCAATATCCTCGACTCATAGAATCATTTTTCACTACATACACCTCTTCCATTCCCCTTGCATACTCAATTTCTATTGCATCCTCCACGCAGACCTTTGTCATTGACTCCACTCTAGCAATGATGGAGATTTGTGCCAACTAGCTACAAATAGAGTATAAATTAGTATCACAGAGGAATATAGCACTTTAAGAACAATCAACTCATTTACAAGAGAAAATTTTTTATTTGGTGGCCATCAACACTTCACTACATGATCAATTAGCCACTTAAAAAAATACCACACAATTAGCTAGAGTCCAAGATGCAAAACATGGATCAAGAAACTATCAAAGTCATAAAAGGTGACCTACAAACACAAATGGAGTGCAATGCAAAGCTTTCTTGCAATATGGAATTATTAAGATGCAATCTCGTTGTAGCAAAGGAGGAAAACCAAAGACTCCAACAAATAAATTAGGAGACCTTAGAGATGTTGATAAAGAACATGCCAAAAGCATCCATCAGACCCTCCAAGTTTCAAGCAATCCCTAGAAAACATTAGGATCATCCCAGAAGACTTTGCTAATTTATTGGATGCACATGACCAATTAACAAAAGAACTCAATTAGTTAAAGGAACAAACACTAGTGGAACCACCTGCAACAACCACTACTGTCCTTGAGCCCCCCCGCAAGTACATCTATGACACTTGCACTTGCAGATATCGAAACTCCAAGAAAGACTTCTAGAATATGAATGGCCATCCCCACCTGAGGCACCTATAGAAGAAGAAACAATTCAAATTCTGGTGGAAAGACTTTTGAAGAAGAGTATGAGCCCCAACCAATCCTAGGAGGCTAGGTCACAAAAGAAGGGCAAGACACATTCGAGGCACCTAGACCACAATGGCTAAAGTAGGTAGAAAACATTCGCTAAACCCATTATGAGAGGGTAGCCATATGGATCTTGACAATGGAAAATATAGAAGAAGCACTCTTGAAGGTTGCATACTTTCAAAATATGGCACCCAAACGGCTTATTACTACCTCTAAGCTACAATAGAGACTTTATTTTGTGATACTTGTGGATTATAATGAATATGTGAAGTAAACTATTGGAAAGGCACCTATCTTTTCTACTCAATTTCAACCTGAAGACCTTCCAGAGGGAGCTCGTAAAGGCACAAATTTCCAACCATGCTGGCAGAAAACACTCTTGGAGATAGAACAAAAAATGCTACACATCTGGTCTCATGGACTGCATCTTCCATTAAAGTGTGGAATAATCCATGTTGCACAAAATGGCTTGACTACCCATATATGGCACCACTACAAGGACCCCCCATTGAAGCATACTTGATGGTTACTATTCAAATTTGGAGATCATGCATGAAGCCTATGTCGGATGTTTCATCTGAAATGCTATTAAAGATCTTCGATTTTATGCACGTATTCTTTAAAAACTTTAGGAATGTTAAAAGATTTCGTTGTATCTATGTTGAGGTTCGTGTTGATATATTTTGTTAGTGATGTGTGTGAACACATTAGGACCATTGAGAAACATTTTTCCCTCTTTAGGAGGTTTTTTCCCCGGCTTGTATATACGCCTATAGCCCTAACGGGTTACTTATCTTTGTACATTCTAGTGGTAATACATTTAGTATTGTGTGTTGTGCTCCAAACTTCTTCTTCTTCCTTGTATTGTTTGCAAAGCAGGTCGCTGCTTCATCTAGGGCATTGTCGACACCCCTCCGGTCGCAATCTCAAAATCCCAAAAAATTTGGTGTGCATACTCAGGGTGATTAGGAGAATCCCACATGCATTGATAGCCTTGTCTGTCAAACATGCCATTATTCCTCACATTCGCTCTTGCAAAATAGCTAAGGATGCTTGGGATACACTTATCACATTGTACCACGTGAGCACATGAATGAAGGTGATTCTATAGATAGTTTTCTGACAAATACCAAGGATCTGAAGGAACAGTTGATTTCTGCTGATGAAGTCCTTCTTGACAGTTCACTTGTGCAAACTATTTTGAATGGCCTTCTCGACTCATATCACAATTTTGCTTCTACTCTTCGTTTGATGATGAAAGGCAATCCAAATGCCTTAACATTTGAAGAGTTAGTTTTTGTTCTACTATAGGAAGATCCATCTATGCACAATAGGTCCATTATGCATGTTGCAGATCAAGCTTTCTTGGCTAGTCAGAAGGGCAAAGGTAAATGGAGCTCATCTACTAGTAAGCAAAAATTTACAAATGCTGCACATTCAAAGAAGGAAGGAAAATATGAGAAGAAATCAGAAAAGCAAAAATTGTTTTGCAAATACTATAAAGAAAATGATCATGTCATTAAGAGTTGTCCAAAATTGGCTGCTAAAGAGGCAAAGGAGAAAGAGGCCGAAATGGTTGTTGTAGAGGCCTCTGCACCAAAAACAGAGTCTGCTAACCTTGTGCAGAATGAAGAATGCACGTTTACTACTATTTATAGTTTTGACCCATCTTCTCATGAGCAATGTATGTCTATAGTAGACTTGGATGTTTGGTACTTTGGCAGTGGGGCAACCAAACATATTACCTTGCAAGACAGTTTCTTCACTTCACTTGAGCCTGACCCTACAGGGAATACTATCATATGTGCCAACAAATCCTCTTATCCTGTTATGGGAGTTGGTAAGATCATTCTGACTACTGTTGATGGTAGTTCTTTTACATTGTCAGATGCTTTATTTGTGTCAGGGATCAAGAAAACTATTATCAGTTTCTAGATTATCCAAGATTGGCTTATCAATCAAAGCAAGGCAGTGAAGAATGCAAGGCTTGGGAAGTGCAACTTCTTGGGCAACATAGCAATCAAAGGAGCTGACTCAAGGTTGGAAGATTACTCAACCCCCTCAGTCAATTATTAGCTTAGGCTAAACGATAGCATTGTGGATTAAAGTAGGACGATAGGAATACATCAAGTTCAAGAGACTTAAATTTTTCAAGTCCAAGAATGAAGTAAAGGTGTGCGATACGAAAACCTAAAGGAAAGAACTTAAGTCTAATGGAATGAGAACTCAAAAGTACAATAGAAAGTCGAGTCCTGATGCTTATAGTAAGAAAAAACAAGAACTTAAAGGAAGTTAAAAGGAAACAAGCAATAAAGAATAAAGAACCATTGACGATCTGAGTGTGCACTGAGAGAATCAGGAAGTAAATTCATGAACCTTAGATCGGGCAAGCATATAGGTAAGTCAGACCGACGAAACCTTAGATCATCAGAAGCAAGTGTAGGAACTATTGCACATTCGTGGGCTCAACAATTGAATAGTTACCCTTACGAGTAGGGCTCAGATACGAGTGCGTCAGAAATGGCTTTTAGCACAGAAAGACTAGAAGGAGGGTTAAACATAGCATATTTGGAAAGACCCGAAGGACCCTATAGGACTCGATTACAATTTGTCCGAACCAACCACTTAGGTGCTCGCATCTATGAGGATGGTTTGCGAAGACAAGTGGTGCAAATGCACAATCCTGATCGACCCATTGGATTTGAACATCCAAAGGTGAAATTTGAGACAGACACATACATACACAAAGAAGGAACGATGTACATCATGTAAGACAATAGTTACGCAATATAACACAGGAGCAATAACAGAGAAGATAACAGATATAGGAGAATCTCAACAATTTTCTACTAGCAGCAAGTACAAAGATGATGGCGTTGTCCACCCGTGCGCTCTCAAGGTAGAGCTTAAATGGTGATCTAGACAACTCTAGATAGGGAGATACAAGGTAGAGGTATGCTGGCTCAACTCAATGTCTTAGGTAGTGCAGAAGTCATGTATATATAGGATCATGGGTGGCCTGCCATGGACGGCTATACATGGGCGGTAGAGCGTGGGCGGCCACCGCCCGCGTAATTGCCATACACGGCTTAGACTGGTTGAACCGACCTAACAAATATAAATGATTTCTGACTCCGACAGGGAATATTCCATGGAATATTCCCTTTACCGTCGCGCCGGGGGCGCTGCCCCCGGACCCCCACCAGGGGGCCAGCGCCAGGGGGCCCGCTGGCCCCCTTGGACCCCCCAGCCGGGGCTGCTCACCGCTGCCCCGGACCCCTCAATTGGGGACCTTGATAACTCCCTTTCCTTATAATATCTTACATGGTCCAATATGACCTTCATCCAACATTCAAGTTGGGATTCCCATCAATTGGGTAATGCATGCTTGGCTTCTCCTCATAAAGGGGGCCTTACAAAATGTGCATACAATCATGAGGGGTAGACATTGATCATATACTAACACCCCCCCTCAATGTTTACCGATGATAAATCAAGTAGGTCTCGGTCCTATGCCCATCTGTTGAAGATGCTTGTTGAGCTGCTCTCTTCCAAGTGCTTTAGTGAATATGTCAGCACAATTTGCCTCTGTTGGGCAATATTCTAGCTCCACAATTTCATCTTCAATTAGCTCACGAATGTAATGGTACTGTACTTCTATGTGCTTGGTGCGAGCATGAAATACTGGGTTCTTTGCAATAGCCATACAACTTTGATTATCACACTTGAGTACAGTTGGCATATTTGATGGAAAGCCAAGATCTGCAAGAATTCTCCTTAACCAGACTGCCTCACAAGAAGCAAAACAAGCTGCTTTGTACTCTGCTTCAGTGGAGGAGAGTGCGAGAGTTGGTTGCTTCCTACTTACCCAAGAAAATATTCCTGAACCAAGTGAGAAACAATATCCAGAAACTGATTTTCTAGAATCACAATCTCCAGCCCAATCTGAATCACAATATCCTTGGAGTGTATCACCTGTGGTATACAAAATACCAAAATCCAAGGTTCCTGCAATGTACCTTAGAATTCGCATTCCAGCATTCCAGTGACTCTCCTTAGGTTTGTTGGAAAACCTGCTTAACACTCCAACAGCATAGCAAATGTCTGGTCTAGTGTTGCACAGAAAAATAAGACTTCCAACGAGCTTCCTATACTTATTAGCATCTACATCAGGCATGTTATCATCCATAGATAGCTTATGATTTACCTCCATAGGTGTGCTAGTTGGTTTGCAGTCCATCATTCCAAATGCCTTGAGAATTTCTTTGGAATATTTTTGTTGTGAGATGAAAATGCCATCCTTCCTTTGCCATACTTCAATTCCCAGACAAAAATGGAGTAGACCTAAGTCTGTCATTTCAAACTCAGTTCCCAAGCTGATCCGAGTTTGATTGATGAGTTCCTGATGATCTCCTGTAATGATCAAATCATCTACATATACAATGACAACAACTAGCTTGCTATCCCTTTTCGTTACATACAAGTTAGCATCAAAAGTACTTCTTTCAAAACCCATATTTTTGAAAAAATGATCTATTCGTTGGTACCAAGCCCGTGGAGCTTGCTTAAGTCCATACAAAGCTTTCTTCAACCTGCAAACTTTATTTTCTGAATTGGGCACCTCAAAACCTGGTGGTTGAGATACATATACCTCCTCCTTGAGGTGACCATTCAAAAATGCAGATTTGACATCCATCTGGAAAATAGGCCAAGACTTTTGTGCAGCTACTGCAAGTACCGTCCGAATAGTTGTCATGCGTGCTGTTGGTGCAAAAGTTTCTTGAACATCAAATCCTTCAATCTGTGAAAAACCCTGTGCAACTAATCGTGCCTTATACTTTTCTAATGTTCCATCAGCTTTATACTTAGCTTTCCAAATCCATTTAGTACCTATTACCTTCTTCTTTGGCGGCAAGTCGACTAGATCCCATGTATCATTTTTGAGTATACTATCATACTCAGACTGCATTGCCGCTCTCCAATCTGGATCATCAATGGCTTCTTCAATGGTGGTAGGTTCCTTTATCAAACCCATGATATCTGCCATTAGAGCCATGTTAACAATGTGTTCTGAGGCTCTTCTTTGCTCCTCTATTCTCTTTGATCTTCGTAATCCATCCGATGATGATTCTGGTACATCTACATGTGGATTAAGATCATCAAAGAGCTATTGTGCCCACTTCGGTAGTGGCTTACGCTGTGCAGCTACAACTGGTTGGCTTTTTATTGAGGAAATTTCTCCATCAGATGTTTCCTCCTCCTCAACTTTAACCTGTCTTTTGATAGGCACAAGGTGAGATATTTCTCCGCTTGATGAGATAGTAGATTTACCTTTATCTTCTACTAAGTGTGGTCGTTCATCAAACACCACATCTCGGCTGACAAAAATCTTCCTTGCCTCAGGATCCCATAACCTGTATGCTTTAGACTCTTCACTATATCCTAGGAAGACACACTTTTTGCTTTTTGAATCCAACTTTGATCTTGTTGAATCAGGAATATGTGCATAACAGAAACAACCAAAAATTCTGAAATGCAAAACTGAAGGCTTTTTACCAGAATATGCTTCTTGAGGAGTCATCCCCTTCAGTGCTTTTGTGTAGCTTCGATTGAGGATGTAGACTGCTGTATTGACTGCTTCTGCCCAGAATGAATCAGGCATGTCTTCAGCCTTCAACATACAAAGAGCCATTTCAACTACTGTCCTGTTCCTGCGCTCAACAACGCCATTTTGTTGGGGTGTATGAGCTGTGGTAAGTTGCCTTTTCACACCATGCTCCTTACAGTAATTGTTGAATTCTGTTGACAAGAATTCACCTCCTCTATCTGTTCTAAATTTCTTCAATTTCCTTCCTGATTCATTTTCTACATACTTATGCCACGTTTTAAATTTTTCAAAAGCATCAGCCTTCTCTCGAATGAAATAAACCCACATCTTTCTACTATAATCGTCGACTAACAGCAAGAAGTAGAAAGATCCTCCTAAAGCAGGTGTAGACATTTTACCGCAGAGATCAGCATGTACCAACTCTAGAGGAGCTTGAGATCGATTGCTGGTCTCTCTTGGAAATGCCTTTCGTTGTTGCTTGCCCATCATACAAGCTTCACAAGGTTCCTGCAACTCTGAAAATGCAGGCATATGAGCAACCATCCCTGTTCGTTGCATCTCCTTCAAAACTGCAAATCCGAGATGCCCAAATCGTCGGTGCCATAACCTGCTTACATCTTTATCTTCTGTAGCAGTTAAAGCACTTAACTCATACAAGTTATCCCGTCGTATGCCTTTACCTACAACATTACCTGATGAATCCATGATTTCCGCACCACTCTTATTGAAATGAACTTCGAGTCCACGATCTGTTATTGCAGAAATTGACAACAAATTTCTTTTGAGTGTAGGTACATAGAGAACATCGGATAACTTTTTCTCAACACCTGGAGAAGTGATAAAAGAGATGGTTCCAGTTCCTTCAGCTGGACACTTGGAGTCATTTCCCACCACTACATTGATGGATTCCCGCAGAGGCACTAGGGAACTATACCAATCCTTTTTACTAGTCATATGGCGAGAAGCTCCACTATCTAAAATCCATGGCTCATCAACACGAGCTTGAGCAGATGAACATACCTCTTCAATAGCTACCCAAAGTTCCAGCTCTGTGTTGTTTGCAGACTCTTTGTTCTTCCATGATGATTTTACAGTCCCATTCCGTTCATCAGCTTGCTTCTTTCTGCAATCCTTGATGGCATGGCCTTTCTTTTCACAATAGAAGCAACTTCCTGTGAACTTTTTCTTCTTTGGCTTCTTCTTTGATCCCTCTGAAGAGCCTTTACCTTTTGCATTTGCTGAGAATGCAGCATCAGTTGTACTTTGCCGATTCTTCAGCCGCATCTCTTCTTCTAAAAGCATGGCACAAAACTCTTCAAATGTAAGAGGAGTTGGCCTTACCTGAGTGTTAAGGGCTGTTACTAATCCATCATACTTTGCTGGAAGAACACGTACAGATCTTCGAGCCAGCTCTTCTGGTGTTATAACAACACCAACTGCAGCCAATTGATCTTGAAGATGCTTTATCCGTTTGATAAAATCTTCAGCCTTTTCAGAATCAGAATGTTTTTCATTTGCCAACTGATTTTCTAAATTCTGTATCCTAGTGTGGTTCTTGGTCTCATATTGTCGAGCCAATATGCCCCAAGCCTCATGTGCTTTAGTAGTATGTTGGACTAAAGTAAGCACAGAATCACTTACACTAATGACAATCGCACATAATGCATCAGCATTCCGCCTCTTCCAAGCTCGTAGAAGATCTGGATCTGGCTGAATCATCAATCTTGAATTTGCTGGATCTTCAACTGGTATAGGCTCTGGATCCAATCCCATCGGTCCCATGACAGTGTCAAGTAATTCATAGGAGTCCAAAATTGCAGAAATTTTGAACTTCCAGAGTGTATAGTTGGTTCCATCCAGCTTCCCTTCAGTGAATGCAGGTGGACGAATTCGAATAGGTGCAGCATTAACATTAGCTGAAGCACCAAGACTACTGTTCGATGATGAAGCCATCATGTAATCACTCGAATAATCTACTGATATTCTAGTCTGCTAGTAGGCTAAAATAATGATACTTCTCAAGCTATTCGAACCTTACAGCTCTGATACCATGTAAGACAATAGTTACGCAATATAACACAGGAGCAATAACAGAGAAGATAACAGATATAGGAGAATCTCAACAATTTTCTACTAGCAGCAAGTACAAAGATGATGGCGTTGTCCACCCGTGCGCTCTCAAGGTAGAGCTTAAATGGTGATCTAGACAACTCTAGATAGGGAGATACAAGGTAGAGGTATGCTGGCTCAACTCAATGTCTTAGGTAGTGCAGAAGTCATGTATATATATGATCATGGGTGGCCTGCCATGGACGGCTATACATGGGCGGTAGAGCGTGGGCGGCCACCGCCCGCGTAATTGCCATACACGGCTTAGACTGGTTGAACCGACCTAACAAATATAAATGATTTCTGACTCCGACAGGGAATATTCCATGGAATATTCCCTTTACCGTCGCGCCGGGGGCGCTGCCCCCGGACCCCCACCAGGGGGCCCGCTGGCCCCCTGGGACCCCCCAGCCAGGGGGCCCGCTGGCCCCCTTGGACCCCCCAGCCGGGGCTGCTCACCGCTGCCCCGGACCCCTCAATTGGGGACCTTGATAACTCCCTTTCCTTATAATATCTTACATGGTCCAATATGACCTTCATCCAACATTCAAGTTGGGATTCCCATCAATTGGGTAATGCATGCTTGGCTTCTCCTCATAAAGGGGGCCTTACAAAATGTGCATACAATCATGAGGGGTAGACATTGATCATATACTAACACATCATAAGTACTCAACCAAATAATACCAATGAGTTTGGTGTAATTCAGTTAGAGACTGAAGCTAGAGCCCAAGGAAAAGAACCAGTAGGAGAAGAACCTAGGACACCTAGAGGGAAATCTGTACTGACAAGAGTACTAATCCCAGAATGGATCCCTCATGATAATAGAAGCATAGAGTTGTTCATGATCAAAGGAACCGATGAATCATTTTGGAGATACAGAATGGAACAACCTAATGAGGTAGGGTCCATCATGATCTACGAATTCAAGGACCCAGATACTCCTAGAAAGGTTGTATACCTTGATGAAACTTCAAAACGAGTATTTGTAGTACCAGACCACGCAAGAAATACCTACACATGGAGAGGTGATTTAGTATTCCCTCCATCTCGAACAAATGTAAACACGAGCCATCAGGGTGTTGGAACATCTTCAGCCCATGGTAATCAAAGAGAAAAGAACAAAGAGAGACCATAAGTAAGTTTCACTCACCCCATAGGGAGAGATAGAAACCCCATGGACACTGATAGAGTGGAAAGACAAAGGGGACCAAGAATACCAAGTGGTAGAGATGATTTTCCTCTACCTAGACCACATGAACACCATAGGGCACTTAGACCCACCCAGCTAGTAAAGTCAATGAAAAATTACTTCAATGGGACAGGAGATCCTTATGATCATGTTGGGGAATTTAAGCAAGTGTTACGAGCAGAGCAGGTAGAAGATATGTTCACGCAATATAATGCATTTGGACTAATGTTAAAGAAAACAGCTTTAACTTGGTTCCAACCATTGCAACAAAGGCAATTTAGAGATATCCATCACTTGTTAGAGTCTTTCATCACAGAATTCTCTAAAAGTGGAATCAGACATGACATGTCTTCATTGATTCATAGCTTCAAATAGACCCCTCAAGAAACAGTCAGATTGGCAGGACGTAGGTTTAGACAATATGTTGAAAGATGTCCAATGCAAGAGTTACCCTCACAGGCCAAGCAAGTGTCATTGTTTTTAGATGGCCTCTTGAGCTCTAAACTACGCTCCTATATATACTTGAAGGAACCCAGAACGTTAGAGCAATGTGTGAGAATTTGTATAGACATTGAGGACAACCTTGGAGATGATTTGGAACTCTCAAAGGTCTATAAGGACTCAGATTGTTCATCTCTAGCATCCTCAAAACTTTCTAGCTCGATAGAAGACCTAGCAGAAAAAGTGGCCCAAAAACTAGGAGTTTCAAGTAAACAGATGCCTAGGTTAACAACAAAAAAGTGTTGTTACACCTGTGGTGGTGATCATATGGCAAGTGTGTCCCAATGCAACACAACCACAAGCCAACCCTAGTGGCCAATATTGTACAATTGAGAGAAGATACACGAATCATATGGCTCAGGACTGCCCTTACAACAAACAAGTAGCACGACAGAACTACCCGCAAGTATACTCGCAACCAGGTAGATATCAAGGTCAATACAATGCTCAGCCTCATTACTATAAGCATCCTCAGAACTATCCTTATCAGGCTCAACAAAGACCTCAACATGTTTTAGCTCAGTAGCCACCCCCACCAGATAATGTCATCTCAGTCAAATACGTTGTTGCAGAAGAGAATCTCAATAGGGCTTTAGTGCCTTCTTCACCCCTAATCATAGAAACTGACCCTAACTCTAATAGTTTTGACTCTACACATGTAGATAGTCCACCCGCATATTATACAGAGTCACCAAAACATGTGGAAACATATCAGTATGATAGTCCACCATTGGAACCCAGTTGGGAGCCCGACTATGCTAATGTGATGTATGCAAACCCTAATCCAAGGCCCCAGTTAAGACAGCAAAGACCACAGGGCCCTAGAGGACCATGCTTTAGGTGCCAAGGAGATCATTTCATAAAGGATTGTCCACATCCTCCTATAGCAGGACAATCACAATATCATAAGATACCCGGCTTTTGTGCCAATTGTGGTAAAGAGCATGTCATAAAAGATTGTCCCAAGAACCCTGCTAATGCTTCAAAAGTGACACCGATCAACGTGATAGGTATTGTACACAATGCAGATGGATCCAACCCTAGATATGTGCCTATCCAAGCTATAACGAGAGCCCAGGCGCTCTTATAGAATCAACAACTTAATCAAGAGAAAATAGCCGAAACTAGTGAAGCTGGAGAGTCTAGTAACAAAAAGACGAGATCTTGGAAAGACTCGAGAGAAAGAATTAAGAGAAAACGGAGTAAAAAGATAACTGAGTTGGAAATAAGTTTAACGGAATCCAGAGCCAAAATCCTAGAATTGACTTCTCAAGAATCTAATCAGGAGAACCCAACACAGAAATCAAGATCAGTTTTAGCGAAACCCACATCGAAAAACTTGGACATGATGTTTCGTGCATATCAGGCTAGATTAAAGGAAGGACCCCAGATAGCAGAAATGAGTAAGAACTATCCATGAACAGATCTAGAAATTCAGAGAACTAAACTTTGCATGAAGATGGTAGAATTAGCACAAACAATGTTCGAAGCCTCGCGGTATCTTAACTGGAATAACATGGCAAAACCTGAATTACACTTTCAAGGACTACTGGAGAGGTTAGAATACTTGATCGATAGCAAGGAGAAAAAGAATCTGCATAGGAACCTTATTGTCTCGGAGACATAGGAAAAGAATGCACCATCCTTGTCTCAAGTACCAAATACAGAGAGTGAAGACAACCTGTCTTCCATACATAAGTATTCATACGAATTTCTGAGAGAAATCCAAGAGGAGAAGTGGAGAAAAGAACAAGGAACCCATCCTCCTATTCAAGAAATAGACGACTTGCAAGAGCAATTTCCCCAAGACATTCCCTCTATTTACGATGATGTAGAGGAAGAGCAATTGAGTGAACACACAAATTTTGAATCCAATTCTTTACAAGAATTACCTTAGTTCACAGGACCTTGGGAAGCCAAGTCTATTAGCATGAGAGCACCCACTATACTAGTGAGGAATGAAGAAACAGTAATCCCTAGAAACACGGAAGTGATCAAGAACACTAAAGTACAGTGCCATCTCACTCTAGAGGAATTATTGAAGGTTAAACCATAATTGTGGAAGCATGTAGCAAATCAATTCCCTGAGCTTGCTACTACTCCCTCTCAGATAGGATCACACAAGAAGGCACTAGAGATACCTGTAGAAATAATCGGAGATGTAAGCAAAGGAGAGGAAGGTAACACTTATCTTCCAATAACCCATCAGGGCTACACCACCAAAGCCATCTTAGATTCAGGAGTCGGAGTAGCCATCGCTACCACCACCTTATGGAAACGTTGGGGTAAGCCAGCATTAAGACCTACTAGGATGAAGCTACAAATGGCTGACGGACATATAGAGAAACCATTAGGCTTACTGGAAGGCATATCTCTCACCACTTGTGGTGTGGAGTTTGAGAATACTTTTGCCATTTGTGATTTTGGGAAAAATCATGCTTACGAGATGATTTTAGGACGACCATTCATGCGTCAGTTGCAAATCGTACAAGATTGGGGAACTAATTCATTGTATTTGCAACATTTAGGAGTGACTACCAAAGTCAATCTTAAAGACTATTCACATCGAGATGTACCCCCAATACAATGGAATACCATCCATAAGACACAAGAAGAAACAGAATTGGTACACTCATTGGAGTCAGATCCATCATGGTTGTAAAGTAGCCAGACAAGAGGAAGAACGGTTAGAAGCTAGGACTTTAGGTTCATAACAACACCTACGAACCCTTCAAGACCCAGCTTATGCACCTATAGTATTTCCAGACGAGGAATTCGAGCCTCATGGTTGGGCAGAAATTTTAGCAACAATGGATGTAGCCATCAATGAAGAACAATGGACACCCCCCTACGACGAGGATGGCTATGACATCTCAGTATTCACAATAGAGCCAATCATGTGTGATTCAATTATAGAAGAATGTGAACCTAGCACTGATGCATTTGAGGATGCAAGTGACTTCGATCTAGAGTCAATTATTATGGATCCACCCTTTGCATCAGATGAAGAATACTTCTACGAAGTAGAAGCTCACCCTCAGAGACATGGAGAGCTTACAAATGATGTGAGGTTAGCCACACAAGTGACTGCCAAAAGTGAAGGTAAGAAAAGAAAGAAGAAAGAAACCATGCCAAAAGAAGAAGAACCACTCATTGAAGTACAAGAAAACTTCAAGAAGTATGAAATAGAAGATAGACGAATAATGGTACGAATGCCTAAAAGAAAAGCTAATGTTGGAGAAGTATATGATAACCGAGAGAAAACCAAAAAAATCATAGTCACTATAGAAGGAGAAAAAGAAAAATGTACATACATTGGGCATGATTTGACGAATGAAGAAGAAGAAGAGCTTATTGCCCTACTACGTGAATATAGAGACGTGTTTGCTTGGAGCTACAAAGACTTGAAAGGAGTAGACCCGGATATATGCTCCCATAGAATCCCTATGACTCCAGATGCAAAACCTACTAAACAGAAACCATACACATACAATGATAACTATGCTGCAAAGATTAAAGAAGAAATAGATCATTTGATAGAAGCAGGATTCATTTACGAAATTGAGCATACCGAATGGGTATCGTGGTCGTGCCCAAGAAGAATGGAAAATTGCATGTGTGTATTAACCTTAAAAAAGTTAATGCGGCCACGATTAGAGACAGTCATCCTCTTCCTATCACAGAACATTTATTGGAAAGAGTTGCAGGCAAGAAAGTTTACAGCTTTCTTGATGGTTTCTCAGGCTATAATCAAGTAGCCATTGCTCCAAAAGATCAACACAAGATGGCTTTTGCCACAGAATGGGGCAAATTTTCATTTTGCATAATGCCATTTGGGCTCACAAATGCACCCACTACTTTCCAGCAACTCATGTGTCATGTTTTTAAGGAATTCTTACGCAAGAATTTGGAAGTTTATGTCGATGACATATGTGCTCATTCGAATATGAGGCAGACTCATATCCCAAAATTAAGGCAAGTATTTGATAAATGTCGAGAATATCAGGTTTGTTTGAACCCAGAAAAATGTGTTTTCATGGTCAGACAAAGGCAAAATTCTAGGACACATTGTGTCAAAGAATGGAATCTCTACGGATGAGGAAAAAGTGAAAGTAATTGCAGATCTACCTAGGCGAAATAATGTAAAAGAGGTACATGCATTTATGGGTCATTGTGGTTATTACAGACGATTCATACACATGTATGCAATCATAGCCAAACCTTTGTACTCTCTTTTGACCAAGTTTGAATGGACAGATGACTGTGAGAATTCATTCAATGAACTTAAACGACATTTGTGTTCAGCACCTATTTTGACAACCCCCGATTGGAGTAAACCATTCCATGTACATGTGGATGCATCCAACTATGCCATAGGATGTGTGTTAGCACAACCCATGAATGAAGGTAATATAGATCTCCCCATAGCTTATGCGAGCAGGCAGTTGAACACAGTAGAAAGAAATTACACCACTACGGAACGAGAAGGATTAGGAATGATCTACGCAGTAAAGAAATTCAGACATTATTTGTTGGCAAACAAGTTCAAGTTCTTTACAGATCATCAAGCATTATTGTACTTAGTCAATAAGCCATGTAGCACGGGACAACTGATACATTGGTTTCTATTGCTCATGGAGTATGATTTTGAAGTGGTAGTGAGGAAAGGAAAGACACATCTTAGAGCTGACCACCTTTCAAGATTAACCACAAGAGAAGCTCCTCAAGGAATAATGGATGAATTACCATATGTATATTTGTTTAACCTTGAGATAGTACGAGAATGGGCTAAGCCTATTGTCCCTATTCTCACATATGGACCCAAGAATCCTAGGATAAAAATCAAGGAAGGAGAAATCACCAAGTCACAAAGATATCAAATAATAGCAGGAAGTATATATAAACAGGATAATCAAAAGATTCTTGCTTGTTGTGTAGATGAATCAGAACATGCGAATTGGTTGCAATTAGCACATATAGGTGCATTAAAGCAACACCATTCAAAATATTGTACCTTGGAGACTCTGCATAGACTAGGAGTATATTGGCCTTTGATGGAAGCAGATGTCTACAAGTTGTGTAAAGAATGCCCTCTTTGTTGTGAAAGACCACCAGTAGAACATGCTACATTATATCATGTGTCTCTCACACTAGAATGGAGTGAACCATTAGTGACATACTTGAGGATGAAAACATTCCCTCAAGGAATGACCTTAGCATGACAACGAAGTCTAGAGCAGGAAGCTCAAGACTATTCACTTATTGGCAACAATCTATATAAACGAGGACAAGATGGATACCTAAGACATTGTGTTCATGAAAGCCATTATTTGAGCATACTAGAGACTCCACACCAAGGTGTTGCAAGAGGTCATTTTGGACCCGATAGGATCATCAAAGCCATCCTCTTTGCAGGATTATGGTGGCCCACTCTTCACATGGATGCACACACCTATGTTAAGAGATGTGATGTGTTCCAAAGAACTCAATTTCCTACTCGCAGAGATGAAATGCCATTGAAACCCATGATGGGAGGACGTGCATTTTCTAAGTGGGGTATAGACTTTGTAGGACCCATTAACCCCCCTGCAAAAGGTACTCATGCTGAATACATCATAGTTGCTATAGATTATCTTACCAAATGGGTAGAAGCCAAGGCCACAAAAAAGAATGATGCACACACGGCTGCAAAATTCTTATTTGAAAATGTCTTTACAAGATATGGACTGCCTATAGAGTTAGTGAGCGATCGAGGAACTCACTTTCTAAACCAAGTCATTGAATATTTGTTACAGGATTTTATGGTGATTCACAAGAAATCTGCATCATATCATCCTCAGGCCAATGGTCAAGCAGAAAGTACTAACAAGATCCTTTGTAACGTATTGACGAAACTTGTGAACAACAAACATTCAGATTGGAACAAACAGTTACATCACGTTGTTTGGGCATATCTGTTGAAGAATCACTCACGAATTTGACGTATAGACAGACATAAAAGAAAAAGAAAGATAAAGAGAAGCGGAATCAACTATTCAGAAAATCAAAAGCCTTAATGAAGGGACAAATTCACGACCGTTATGTATAGCGCAGAATCTTGAAGAATCAAAGTCTGATAGAGTTCGTTACACCGAATCAAACTGTATATAAAGAGAGAACGTGCATAAGAATAAGAGAGAGGGAAGTGCAAGCTAGAACGTGCGAGAGAAGAGCGCGCAGTTTAAATAGAGCGCATATAGAGGTTAAGAAAAGGAGGAGAGAAAAGAGAGAGAGAAAGAGAAGTTTTTCAGAAGACGCCAGAGATCGCGTATGTACAGATGAATAACAGAAACCTGAAATGTCAGGTATTCATCTAAGAGAGATGGTAAAGAGAAACTACTCAGTGTAGGAGAGTTTCCATAGCTTGAGCAAGAAGAGGCCAAGCTAATTTGTACATATCTTCTCTAATAGAAAACACATGTTCATGTGGAAGTTTGTGTGCACTGTTCGTATGTGAAAAACTCTGAGTATTTTCGTGTTACGATAGAAAGTTCATTAACAATTACAGTTCATTTAGTAAACGTGTCCCCCGGTGCTCTCTCAGTAAACGAATGTTTTGGTCAATTACAGTTATCTCAGTAAACGCATTTTCGGTCAGTTACAGTTTTCTCAGAAAACGTGTTTTCCGGTAGAACAACGAAGTATATCTCGCAGAATAAATTAAGGTTTTGTATGAGAGATAGCTTATCTTATAGGTAGACATCTCTACTATCAGTTCGTCAAGGATTTCAGTGAAATGGATATGTACACACAGTACAAAGTCTAACCGAAAAGAGACATTCTGAACCGGAGAAGTTTTTTCTTAAACTTCAAAAAGTGTTCACTCAGTAAAGGAAGTTCACGCATCACTTCCTTACTTCTTGTATACTCACTTGAAGTAATTACAAACATAATAGGAATTGATTCCGGTAAGATTTTGGTATAATTACGGTGTCAGTCTGGTGACAGTCCGGTGAAGTTCTAGTGAATTTTTCCAGTAAATTCAAAACGCAGTCTTATATGTTTGAGTAACAGTAATCTTGCTAAGCTACTGCTGATTATAGAGGTGTTCTAATATCGCTCTAGCTTAGCCAACCTTTTCGGTGGCGCGGCGATTTCTACAGGCCTGACAAGGTTCAAGCCTTTGCCGTGACGACCACCAACAAGTGGTATCAGAGCGAAAGTATCACTAACAAGTGGTATCAGAGCCGGTTAACCAAACAAGTGGAACCAGAACGAGAAAGATTTTGAAGAGCAGAACGATTCTCAAAAGTGCACCGGAAGTAACAGAAACAAGAAGATCATGGCAGAACATGTCCAAATTGATAAATTGGACAGAGATAATTATCCCGCATGGGTAATGCGCATGGAAGCCTTACTTATGAGTAAGGAATTAATGATGTATGTGACCGGAGAAGAAAAGAAGCCGACTTTCGAAGATGATAGTCAATCGGAAAAAGAAGAATTAGAAGCCTTGAAGCTGTGGCAGAAGAAAGATGCAACGGCAAGAGCTTACATTTATAATACCGTTTCAGACCATCTACTACCGCACATTAGAGGCCTGGAGAAAGCGGAGGACATATGGAGTGCGTTGGAAGATCATTTCCAAAAGACTACGAAAGCTAGGAAGGCTAGCTTATGGTCCGAATTCACAACGTTAAAAAAAAAGTCGAGTCAAAGCATTAGTGACTATGTTACTAAGATGAAGGATCTAGCAGATAGTCTTGGATCCATAAATGAAGATGTCGAAGATCACAAATTGATAGCGCAACTGCTAACAGGTTTGAGAGGAGATGAAAGGTGGAAACCTTTTGTGCTCTCAACTGAACTTTCTTTAAATCATTTTGTACCAGATTTAAATCAGTTGCTTGGTTTGATGCTCACATATGAGCAAGACCTGAAAGGAGATGCAGATAAAGGACAAAGTTCTGCAATGTACATGAAGAACAAGAAGAAAGCAGACAAAGTTAAGTCAAAAGACGAAGAAGAGTCGAGTTCTCAGGCTTATTATGCAAGAGGTAAAGGCACCGGCAAAGGAAGAGCAAGAGGTTTTGGAAGAGGAAGAGGCAGCCAGAGCAACAACAAGAAGGCTTGCTGGATCTGTGGACTAAGTAATCATTTGGTTCATGATTGTTGGCACAATCAACAAGGATCAAATCAAAATCAGAATAGTAATAGCAAAGGAAGAAGCGGAAGATATCAGAGTAACTTTCAAAGAGGTAGACAGAATCAAAGAGGAGGCTATGGTAGAGGTGGAGCAAGAAGCTGGGGACAGAATCAATCCTACAACACCACCTACAACAACTACGCAAATGACACACAGAATGAAAGTCATACATCATTGATGATGAACTCAATCAGCACATCAAATAACGAAGACCTGAAGGTATTTTACATTGATTCTGGATGTTCTAATCACTTGTCAGGAAATATAGAACTAATGTCAAAATTGGAAAAAGGTAGTTCCAGTCATACTGTTCAAACAGGTGACAATACGAGGCATAGTGTACATTCAATTGGAAAAGTGAAATGTAAAAGTGGAGCAGATTTGCTAACCAATGTTTTTGTATGTTCCGACAATACCGAAAATTTTAATTAGTGTGGGACAGATAGTTGAGAAAGGTTTTCAGGACAGATTTACAAATGAAGGAGTATTTGTAGAAGATCCCGAGAATGGATATAATCAGATTGTCTCTGGTAAGAAAGAAGGCAGACTCTTTACCTTAAGAGTACAAGGGAACATCGGCCAAGTGTTGCTCACACATGGTGAAAAGGTGATTACAGAACTTGATCTCTGGCATAAGAGATTAGGTCATTTCAATGAAAAAGGAATTAAAGCTATGATTTCAAATCAGTCAGTGCTGGGATTACCGAATGTACAAAACCAACATATGATTCACAAGTGCGAAGCATGTCAGATGGGAAAAGCCCACAGGTTACCCTTCCAGAAGAAAGGATTCAAACATGATGGAGTACTCGAACTCATTCATACAGATGTATGGGGTCCAAGAAAAGAAGGATCAATCAGCGGATCGAGGTATTATGTTCTATTCATTGATGATGCTACAAGATGGATAACGTTATACGTTTTGAAAGAGAAATCATAAGTGTTTGGAGCTTTCAAGCATTTTCATGCATATGCTGAAAGACTCACAGGTCGAAAGCTGAAGAGACTAAGATCTGATGGAGGGGGAGAATACTTCTCCCGAGAGTTCAATGATTATCTTTGGAATGCAGGTATTAAGAGAGAAATAACCTGCAGGTATACACCACAACAAAATGGTGTAGCAGAAAGAAGGAACCGAACTCTAGTTGAGTTTGCACGAGCTATGCTAAAGGAAAAGGATTGTCCAAATTATCTTTGGGCTGAAGCTGTAAATACAGCTACATACTTGGTAAACAGATTACCGTGTACAGCTTTAGATGGAATGACCCCTTATGAAGCTTGGTGGGGAAAGAAACCAACACTTGATCATTGTAAAGTGTTTGGATCAGTAGCTTATGCTTATGTACCATCACAACTCAGGCATAAGCTTGAACCAAAAGCAAAGAAATATGTGTTCATCGGATATGATGAAAAACAGATGGGCTACAGGTTATGGAGTCCTCTAACAAAACAGTTTACTGTTTCCAGAGATGTTACATTTGATGAACAGAAGAGCTGGTATACAGATCAGAGTCATACAACGGAAGACTTTGAAGAAGAAGTAAGACGAAAAGAGAAAGGAAAATCAATTGTGCAGGTGAATAGAGATGAAGACTATATGCAGGCAAGTACGTACAGGTTCGGATCAAGTATGAGAAATGAAGATGAACAGGGATTTGATGAAGAAGTGTATTCAGATACACATGAAGAGTTTGAAACAAGAAGGTCAAGCAAGACTAGAAGACAACCAAAAAGGTATTCCTATGATACTTCGTACATAACTCAGAAAAATTATGCATACATGGTCAAAGATGATGAAGAACCTCAGAACTATGATGAAGCTAAAGGTAAGAAGCAATGAGAAGAAGCAATGGAAGAAGAGTTAAGCGCACTGGAGGAGAACAAGACATGGGAACTTGTTCCAAAACCAAGTGGTAAGAAAGTGATTGGAAATAAATGGGTTTTCAAATTTAAGAAACTTGCAGATGGAAGGATAGCCACATACAAAGCTAGACTGGTTATCAAGGGCTATGCTCAGACGCATGGCATAGATTATGATGAGACGTTTAGTCCGGTGGCAAAGATGTCAACCATAAGGACATTGATTGTTATAGCAGCATCAAAAGGATGGAAGCTAAGTCAGCTAGATATAAAGAACGCATTTTTGAATGGATACATATCAGATGAAGTCTACATGGAACAACCGAAAGGGTTTGTAAGTTCCAGATACCCAAATTTTGTTTGCAGATTAAGAAAAGCACTTTACGGACTGAAGCAAGCTCCAAGAGCTTGGAATTACAGACTTGTGAAGTATCTCGATGAACTTGGATACCAAAGTTTGAAAGCAGATGCAAGTCTACTTATCAAGAGAACAGAAGAAGGTATGATCTACATTTGCATTTATGTAGATGACATCATAATCATAGGTACTTCGGATGAAGGAATTAAAGAAGTAAAGGGATTACTTGAAAAGGAGTTTCAGATCAGTGATCTAGGAAAGTTATCATACTTTCTTGGAATGGAAATCACATACACAAATCATGGTGTATATGTTACGCAAGAAAGGTATCTCCTAAACTTACTGAAGAAGTTTAATATGGAGAATTGCAGAGAAGCTTCAACACCGCTTGAAGCAAATCATGAACTCAGCAAATACAATGGAGCAGAGTTTAAAGATATGAGGAAATATCAATCGTTAGTGGGAAGCTTAATCTACGCTACACTAACACGATCGGATCTTAACTATGCAGTGGGAGTTCTCTCACAGTTCATGCATTGTCCGAAGGATCAACATTGGGTTGCAGGACAGAGAGGTCTTAGATATATCAAAAGAACTGTAAAAGAAGGATTATACTATCCTTTTACGTCAGATATACAGCTGAGAGCATTCAGTGACTCAGACTGGGCAGGAAGTCAAGATGACAGAAGGTCAATGCATGGGTATATGATATACCTAGGAGATAAGCTAGTAAGCTGGTGTTCAAAGAAACAACACACAGTGGCTTTATCGTCAACAGAAGCAGAATATAAAGGACTTGTAGAAGCAGCTAAAGAAGTGATATGGATGCAGACCTTGTTCAAAAGCATGGGTATTGATCAAGGTATACCTATCATACATGGAGATAATATGAGCTCGCTGTATCTTGCAGCAAATCCAGTATTTCATGCAAGAACAAAGCACATAGAAATTCAGTATCATTTCCTGAGGGAAAAAGTAATGGAGAAGGAGATAGAAATAATATACACTCCGACAAAAGATCAGATTGCAGATATTTTGACAAAGAGCTTGGATGGAACAAAGACAAACAGATTCAAAGAAATGGCAGCTATAAAGGAACGAAAAATATATGAAGACAGGAAGAGTCAAATTAGTGATTGAGGGGGAGCTGTTGAAGAATCACTCAGGAATTTGACGTACAGACAGACATAAAAGAAAAAGAAAGATAAAGAGAAGAGGAATCAAATATTCAGAAAATCAAAAGCCTTAATGAAGGGACAAATTCACAACCGTTATGTACAGCGCAGAATCTTGCAGAATCAGAGTCTGATAGAGTTCGTTACACCGAATCAGATTGTATATAAAGAGAGAACATGCACAAGAATAAGAGAGAGGGAAGTGCGAGCTAGAACGTGCGAGAGAAGAGCGCGCAGTTTAAATAGAGCGCATATAGAGGTTAAGAAAAGGAGGAGAGAAAAGAGAGAGAGAAAGAGAAGTTTTCCAGAAGACGCCAGAGATCGCGTATGTACAGATGAATAACAGAAACCTGAAATGTCAGGTATTCATCTGAGAGAGATGGTAAAGAGAAACTACTCAGTGTAGGAGAGTTTCCATAGCTTGAGCAAGAAGAGGCCAAGCTAATTTGTACACATCTTCTCTAATAGAAAACACATGTTCATGTGGAAGTTTGCGCGCACTGTTCGTATGTGAAGAACTCTGAGTATTTTCGTGTTACGGTAGAAAGTTCGTTAACAGTTACAATTCATTTAGTAAACGTGTCCCCCGGTGCTCTCTCAGTAAACGAATGTTTCGGTCAATTACAGTTATCTCAGTAAATGCATTTTCGGTCAATTACAGTTTTCTCAGAAAACGTGTTTTCCGGTAGAACAACGAAGTATATCTTGCAGAATAAATTAAGGTTTTGTATGAGAGATAGCTTATCTTATAGCTAGACATCTCTACTATCAGTTCGTCAACGATTTCAGTGAAATGGATATGTACACACAGTACAAAGTCTAACCGAAAAGAGATATTCTGAACCGGAGAAGTTTTTTCTTAAACTTCAAAAAGTGTTCACTCAGTAAAGGAAGTTCACGCATCACTTCCTTACTTCTTGTATACTCACTTGAAGTAGTTACAAACATAATAGGAATTGATTCCGATAAGATTTTGGCATAATTACGGTGTCAGTCTGGTGACAGTCCGGTGAAGCTCCACTGAATTTTTCCAGTAAATTCAAAACGTAGTCTTATATGTTTGAGTAACAGTAATCTTTCTAAGCTACTGCTGATTATAGAGGTGTTCTAATATCGCTCTAGCTTAGCCAACCTTTTCGGTGGCGTGGCGATTTCCGCAGGCCTGACAAGGTTCAAGCCTTTGTTGTGACGACCACCAACAAGTGGTATCAGAGTGAAAGTATCACTAACAATATCGAGTGGCCTACAAGACTGTACTCAATACAACTCCCTTTCATATGGTTTTTGGTCAGAATGATGTGCTTCCTTTGGACTTCTTGATACCGACCCTTGAGGTTGCACAAGAACATCAGTGGACTGGCCATGAATTATCAGCAAGAATAGAAATGCGGCCAGTTGAGGCATACCTCATAGGGCTAGGAGGCATGGAAACCCCTTGCATGGGTGAGGTGGGTCTTCCTATCCTCATTAACGAGATGACCATGACAGTGAAGCTACTAGTGTGCCATGACGAGGACCTGATAGAACCCCTAATCCTTGGCCAAGATTGGCTATACGATGTTTTCAACACTTGCAGGGATTCTCCTAAAGTAAGTTGGGAAAGGTGATCTGCTTGAAGATGGGTCTTCCTTTCCTAAAAATTGCATCAAAATCTTCCTCCATTAGTAAGAGAAACCGTCTTACTAATATGATTGTGTTGCAAGGTTTGTTCACTAAATATAGTAGTGATTGATGGTCTATAAAGAATTTAAACTTATTTGTGAGCAAGTAGTGTCTAAAATTCTTGACTACATATACCATGCCTAATTCTTCTCTCTCATTGGTCTTATAATTTGTTTTGGAAGCATTTAATTGCCTACTTTCATATGCTATGGGAAGGTCAATGTTCCATTCATGTGTCAGTTATGCTAGCATGCATCCAATAGCAAAATTGGAAGCATCCAGATGAACATGAAATGACTTACTCCAATCTAGTGTTATCAAGATTAGTGTTGAGCACAATCGTCGTTTTAGCACTCATCATTCCATTCAAAATTTGTCGAAAGGTTGTACAGAGGCTTTGTCATTATCATGCACATGTGGATAAAACATCGGTAACATCCACAGTGACCCATAAAAGCTTGCACTTCCTTAATCATTCTAGGTTTAGGTAACTCGACTATAGCTCTCACTTTATCCTCATCTGTTGAAATTCCATTATTTGAAACAATATGACCTAAATTCTTGCCTTGCTTGACCATGAAGACACACTTTTTTTTGTTCAAACATACTTGATACTCTCTACATTTGTCCAAGATTTGTCTAAGCTCCAGAATGTGTGTTTGTCTTATGTGGGAATGAACACACAAATCATCCACATAGGCTTCTAAATTCTTTCTCAAGAAGTCCTCAAATACATGACACATCAACCTTTGAAATGTAGCAGGCACATTAGAGAGGCCAAATGACATCACACAAAATGAAAAGATTCCCAATTCAATGGCAAAAGTTCTCTTGTGTTGATCCTCTAGGGTTATGGCTACTTGATTGTAACCTGAAAATCCATCAAGAAAGTTGTAAACTTCCTTACCTTGTACCCCCTCTCCTAGATATTGAGTGATTGGAAGTGGATAACTATCTCAAATCATGGCAACGTTAACTTTCTTCAGCTTAATGCATACACACAATTTTCCATTGTTCTTGGGCACTACAACAATTGGGGATACCCATAAGTTGTATGCTCAATTTCAAGATGAATCAAGCTTCTATCAATCTATAAATTTCTTTTTTTATCTTTGTTGTGTAATATTCATTCTAAGTGTAAGGCTTCTACTTTGTTTGCTTGGCCTCTAAATTCATGGGGATTCTGTGGGAACAAATTTCTGTATCCACTCCTTTCAAGTCTTTGTAATTCCGAGAGAAAAAATCTCTATATTCTCTTAGCAGATTTATTAATTCTCTACTCAGGTCATGTCCTACGTATGTACATATTTTTTCTCCATCTTGTATTGTTACTACTATCTTATTGTGGAGAAATTTGACTCCAATACACGCAGCGGAAGTTAGAGAACCTCTTCTAGAATCTGCCCTATAAGACACATGCTTACTAAAACCTGATTTAGTCCCAATTCAGAAATCAAATGAGTCTGAAATCTTGTCTACACATATTAGACTCTCTTAGCTTTCTAACAAGTAAAGAACACTCCATTTGGAGTTCATATGGCCAGGCAACTAACTATACAAAGATAGACTACCTGTCAACTCAGGTTATGCAAAAAACTGAGGTTCACAAGAAATGCTCCTAGTCACTACTGGAGAATCATCTGACTGAGATATTTGAGATACAGAGAGTAGAAGAGATAAGCATTCCAAAAAGATATATATGCATTAAATAGATAAGTACATAGAGCGATATGACCTTCACAAGGTGGCTATGTACAAAAAAGGTATGCGGATGGAATATCTTTATGCCTTGTAGCATCCAAATGAGGTACCTTCTGATATCCATTGGTGAGATAATGACTAGCATATGCTTATACACCATCTCATTTTCATCTCCACAAATTTCCATGTTCAAATGACTTCTATATATAGAGGTATGGGCATGGGACTTTTTTCACCTACCCTTGCATCTTCTCTCACCTCTTGACCTTTCACTTCATGTCCTTTGTCCTTCCATTTCTTTGGGTGACTTTTGATGCTCCAAATCACTCCATATGGATAAAGTCACGACTTTTTTTATTTTTCCATCTCTCTAAATATATTTTGGCTTTTATCCAAGCCATAAATACATTTTCCCTTTTTAATTGAACACTCTAAGGTTATGAGTGTAGGCTTTATATTTTCAAGGCCTAGCTTCATTTTTGGCTTACAACAAATACATAAATCATGAAGAGGTACATAATGAGAGGTGAGGATGTGTCAAGCCTCACAATTGGAGCTTGCACATGTTCCATAATTTTCAACACTCCCCCTCAAGCTAGAATTGGGAGTCCATGCTACTCTCCAATTCTTCTCCTCTTTGCCTTTCGCTTCTTTTGCCCTTGTATCTCTTCCTTTGATAGTTGGTGATCTTCCTTCTTTGCTTTGAAGCTCCTTTAGCTTCCCTCAAGCTTCAGCTTTGCTTCTTTGGCTCTTTGTAAGAGCTCTTCTTCAATCCCTATCAAGGAACATGCTTCATACAAATGTTTTTTGTAATATGAGATTACCTTGGCTTCATATACCTTTGTTGCTTCACTCTCTTTCTTGTTTGTTGTCCTCTCTTTGAGAATCTCTATTCTTCTTTACCTTCATGGTTTCATGGCTTCATGGCTTCTCTCTTCTTTGCATGCTTCTATTTGATCCTCCTTTGTCTTTGGATCATCTTTGACTTTGTCTTTGGGTGCAATCTTTGCATCTCCCTTTGATGTCGTCATGGTTGTCATGCTTTCTTTCAACTTCATGACTCCTTTTGTGCATCATGGCTGCTCCTTGCCTTCTTAGCACTCTTTCCATATTTGTGGCTTCTCTTAGTCCTTCAATTTACCTTTGATGCCTGTTCATACTCTTTCTTTGGCTCTTCCAAATATGAAATTTGGTTTGACTCCACTTTCTCTTCTTTGGACTCTTCTTGGATCTTCCAATCCTTGCAAGCTAACTCCCCCTTGCTTCATAATCTTTTCTTCATGCTTGATGGCTGATTTATACCTACAAAATCATCAAATGACTGATCATACATTATTCTTTCATGAGTTCCTTTCATGTGAAGCATTTTTAGCTTCCACATCTTCCAAGCTTTCTTCATCACCTACAAAACAAGACAAGAAATTGTGAATGTGATCAATGGTGCCTCTTGCACCTAACAAGGGTTGCCATTCCTCTTGGGATGGTCTTACTTTCCCTCACATAGGCTTGCCATTCCTCTTTGAATGGTCTTACTTGCCATAGGCTTGCCACTCTCTTAGGTGGTCTTACTTGCCTCATCCTTTCACTAGACCTTCACTTGGTCTATGGTGCTTTGTGCACCTAACATAGGCTTTCCATTCCTCTTGGGAAGGTCTTACTTGCCTTCACATTGGCTTGCCACTCCTCTTGGGATGGTCTTACTTGCGTCACATTGGTTTGCCACTCTCTTTTGGTGGTCGTACTAGCCTCATCCTTTGACAATACATTCACATGGTATAAGCTTGGAACTTACCACCACACACAATGTGGATTTTTTTCTCAAAAATTTTCATCAACCTTTAGATTTGCAAATGCACTTTTTTACCTTCTTTTACCTCAGCCAATTTGTCACACTTTGCATGAGTGACTCTTCCTTTTAGCTTGCACTTTGCTCATTGCTCCTTGCAACCTTGGGGAATGTCTTCAAGTCCTTGTTGAGTCTTCAACACTTCATGGCAGCCCTTACCTTGGATTCTTCTACTCCTCCTTTGTTTGGAAGCTCAATTCTAGGCTTCAACCTTTTCCACCTTTCAGCTTGGGTTCAATCTTCAAGTGCACGCACTATGTGTTTGACAATCTTTGAGCTTGGGCTCCTTCCTTCGCTTTGGCGCCAAGCTTTGTGTCCTCCCTTCATCCAAGCTTTGCCCACCTTAGCTTTGGCTTGGTCCAACAGAACCATTGAGTTGACTTACTATGGCTCAACTCAAGAATCAAATGCATTTAGTCATCATGACATAACTATACACATTTTTTTTAATATCTTTACCTCAATGGGTTTTATCCACAACAGGATATATCCACAATCTTCGTACATGGCAGCCTTGCATCTTACCAATATTTTTGGCACCCCAAAACCTGTACTTTCAGCTCATCTATGGCTGAACATGACCAAACTTTAGTGATTCAATATCACACTAACCATCACATATAATCATGCATGCAAATCACCAATCATTTGAGCATATTCTCGGCCCATTTTATGCCAACTCACATGGCTATAATGACCTGTAATTTTCAGTTTTTATAGGCTTTACAAAATAGCCTGGTACTCATCCATACATTATCAAACATGTGTATATAAACTCCTTAACCACAGGTGCATACATTCTTGCATGACAGACATCAATCATCAACTTCAAATTCACTTTATATTCAGCTTAAGCATGGCTGTCCAAAATTGTCATTCATAAACTTCATAAGCATGCATACATAAGCATCTTCATTGCATACAATTCTTGCACCAAACAAGAAGCATTTAATGCTACCCAAAAGCTTACACATAAGCTTCAGTATTAAGCCATGTACATAATATAATCTTTCATTTCATTCAATTGAGTGCAATACCTCAAACATGCATACAATTTTCATATGCAACTATATGTAGTTGCTCATCCAAGATTCTTTGCTTGAATCTTCTTCTTGTATTGGCTGCTCATAAATCTTCAACAAAGTGATTAGCATCACTTATAGCATGCCTCAATGATCAATATATTCACTAGAAAGTAGGACAAGAGAGTGTATCACTTCAAATAACATAAAGCAACAAATGTTTCTTACATATGAAAGCTTCATGTCCAACACACATGAGTGTTGCATACTCCATGAGCTCATAGCTCCAAGCTTCTCTTTGTCATCTCTGCATCTTCTTCAAGATCTCTTTGTGCAAATATGGGCCCCAATGCCAATGCTCTGCAATCAAAGCTCTGATACCAAAATGTGGAGAAATTTGACTCCAATACATGTAGCGGAAGTTAGAGAACCTTTTGTAGAATCTGCCATGTAAGACACATGCTTACTAAAACCTGATTTAGTCACAATAGATATATGACCTTCACAATGTGGCTATGTACAGAAAGTGTATACGGCTAGAACATCTTTTATGCCTTGTAGCATCCAAATGAGGTACCTTTTGATATCCATTGGTGAGAAAATGACCAGCATATGCTTCTACATCATCTCCTTGTCATCTTCACAAATTTCTAGGTTCAAATGACTTCTATATATAGAGGTATGGGCATGGGACTTTTCACCTACCCTTGCATCTTCTCTCACCTCTTGACCTTTCACTTCATGTCATTTGTCCTTCCATTTCTTTGGGTGACTTTTGATGCTCCAAATCACTCCATATGGATAAGTTCATGACTTTTTTGAGTATTCCATCTCTCTAAATATATTTTGGCTTTTATCCAAGCCATAAATACATTTTTCCTTTTTAATTGAACACTCTACTCTAAGGTTATGAGTGTAGGCTTTATATTTTCAAGGCCTAGCTTCATTTTGGGCTTACAACAAATACATAAATCATGAAGAGGTACATAATGAGAGGTGAGGATGTGTCAAGCCTCACAATTGGAGCTTGCACATGTTCCATAATTTTCAACACTTATTACTTTGCTCTTTGTTATCATAAGCTTCTCCCATGAGGGCTTCTCTCTTTGGCATCCTTACCAAGATCTTCCTATCTTCTATCTCATACTTCTTGAAGTTTTTGGGTACTCCAAACATGGATTCTTATTCTTCTTCTTGTGTGGGGGAACTTTTCTTCCTTTTCTTCTTCTTATTTTTTGTGACTACTTGCGTAGCTCACATCACATTATGCTTATGCTTTTCCTATTATGGGGTGTTAGCCTCCATAAAGGATAAATAGTATTTTTTTGAATCACAAAAAGGATCCATAAGGATGGATTCTAATTCTGAGTTGCTTTCTTTTTATTGTACATCAACACTAGGCTCACACTCTTCAAGGATAGGTTCACACATGAACACTGAGATGTCTCAACCATCATCAATCACAATAGGGGGTCCATACATTGTTCTTCATTCACTGCTATGTCAATTGTTGTTAGGATTTTTGCCCAACCATGGGGTTCAAATTCTTCATCTGTTTATATCATAGGCATGAAGGCTCAGTCTTGAACTCATCTAGGGTTTTCTATGGCACCTATGTTTCTCACCTCTAATCTCTTCTCCTCTTTTGTTGCAACTTTACGCATCCATAAGCATGTGTAGAAGAGGTAACCGAGACCACAATCCAATACTCCTTCTACTCAAGGGGAGGTCTTCCTTAGGGAAGTGTACCCTATGACATGTCTGTGTACAAGTACCTCTTGATAGTAAAGATACAGAGGTGGAAAATTTACAAGTACAGAAATGAGAAAAAGCCCAATTTTTTTATGACTGAGAATGGTATCAATAAGTCAAAAAATGGGTAGTAAAATGGACTATAGCCATTCGAGATACTAAATCTTGACTATGCAAAATGACAAAAGTAACAAACAATAAGTGCTCTATGAGAAAGAAGTGCAATAGACTCACTAAGAGATACTAGCCAAGGCTATTCAATCACATTTTCATGCCAAATTCCACACAATTGAGAAGCCAATACTCTATATAATCACCATACACAATGGGCAAGTTGCAACAGAGTGTAGAGAGCAATCAAGAGATAGCTAGATAGAGAGTACTAGTAAGGACTGAAACAGAAAACAATACAAGATTATCAAATGAAGATGATATCCACATGAGTGATGAGCCTCTTCTTATATAGGCTCAGAGGCCAAGAGGGGTGGCCTTGTCGAATCCAAGCCTTTATTGTTGTACGTGCATGCCAAATCTAACAAGAGTGGTGGAGTGGGGTAATTTTGGCATTTTCAGCCAACTAATTTTAGCTCACCTAATGAAGTCTTCTAACATAGCTAGAAGTTTCAGGAGCTTTCCTTGTGCTTATTTTTGTTGGTGTAATAGCCTGGAGCAAGCTCTTTAACCATAGTTAGAGATAACTAGATTCGACTAGCAACTTGAGCTGAATCTGACTGCTGACCCTCAATCCGACTTTGTACAAAGGGTAAGAGGGTAAATTTTATGCAGATGGCAAGGATGAATTTGTGAAGGGTAAGGGGCGAATTGAGGGGAAAGAAAGAGGTGAACTCTTGGGAGGGGGGACTTGGGTTTCAAAGGAATGATGGCCAAATTTTGGTGGGGTGTAGGAGTGGAACGAATTGGGTTAGATGGGGTTGATAGTGAATTTGTGGGTTAAGGGAGAATCTGTAGGGAAAGTGGTGACCATTAATAAAAGTAAAGGGGGAAGGAAAATTTTAACATGGCTACTTGAGGGCAAATAGGGTAGATGGGAAGGGTGGATTTTAAGATGGTTGCTTGAGGGCAAAGAAGGGTTTGTAGAGGGACAATTTAAAGGTCGAGGAGTAGGAAAAATGGGGTTGCAGAGGGGAGAATTTAAGGGTTGATAAGAGACAAAATTGGGGGCTAGAGAGGAACAAATTTATCATTGGGGAGGGACGATTTTGGGGCTTGAGAAGGGATGGATTTAGGGCTGGGGAGGGATGAATTTGGGGGCAAGGAAGGGGAGAATTTGGGGGCTCAAGGAGGACCAATTTGGGGTTTGGGGAGGGACGAATTTGGGGGTTGGGGAGGGACGAATTTGGGGGTTGGGGAGGGATGCATTTGGGGACTGGGGGAGGACAAATTTGGGGTTGGGGATGAAAAATTTTAGGGGTTAGGAAGGGGTGAATTTTGGGGTTTGTGGAGGGATGATTTTGGGGGTTGGGGAGGGACGAATCTAGGGGCTGGGGAAGGATGAATTTGGGGGCTAGGGGAGGGATGATTTTGGGGGTTGGGTATGGACAAATTTGGGGCTAGGGAGGGACAAACTTGGGGGTTAGTAAGGGGTAAATTTTGGGGTTTGTGGAGGGACGATTTTGGGGGTTGGGGAGGGAAAATGTTGGGGCTTGGGGAGAGGGGAGATTTGGAGGTGGGATTTGAGGGTAATGATTCCTTCTACCTAAAGTGCTCCAAGGATACATCAAAGTCACTTAGATCTCACGTTATTACTTAATTAAAGAACTATCTCTAAGTCTAATGCCAAAAGTGTATAGTCCATGGATTTAGTCATCAAAGAGGCTACTCAAGTCATACATGCTTGCTCTTGAAAGACAAATATTTTCACTCATAATCTGAACAATGCAAAAGTGGTATATTCTTCTCCCAAATTTACAGTCCCCCACATCAAGTCTTTGCACCATCTCGGTGCAACATCTTTATTATTGGCTTATTAAACATTTAACTATAGAAAATGAGATGAACTCAGCTATAGTATGTACACTGAGTAAATTCTAGCTTGTTGATTTTAATTCAGATAAGTCTTCACCCTAGAAATTTTGATCAAGGGCAACTTTTCACCTTACAAGTCTTGCAATTGCATTGCTCCTTGTAGAAATATCTTCACCACTTTGTAGGGTACTGACCACTTCGGTGCCAATTTGGTAGTACTTGTGGAATTTGATAGACAAGGAACAAAGGTCCCTCTTGTACTTCATTTTCCCTTAGATGCTTATCATGAACCTATTTCCTCTCATCTTGTTTTACCTACAAAATCCTCATAGTTGTTTCCCTATATTCTTCCAATGCTACAAGTCTCCTAATGTGAGGGTCATTTCCAATTGTTTTGGCTTCAAATTCTTTCTTGATGATGAAATTGAAAGGGGTCAATGCCTCCTTACCATAGGCCAAGAGGAATGGAATTTCTCCCATGGTGCCTCTTCTCGTTGTTCCAAAAGATCATATTACACCAATAAGTGCTTGCAGCCATGAACTATGGTGGTCAAAAGCCAATTCGCATAGTAGTCCGATCAAGATCTTCTTGGAAATTTTTGCCTACCCATTTTCTCTAGGGTAATAGGCACAAGACTTTTTATGGAAGATCTTGTACCTATCAAAAATGAATCGTAGTAAACGATTTACAAAATGTGTGCCCCTGTCACTATTGACTTCTAGTGGGCAACCAAATCGTGAAAAATTTTGTTTATACATAAACTTGGCCACTGTTATAGCAATGCAATTAGAAGTAGCCTTCGCTTCCACCCCCTTAGTGGCATCACATGTGTCCATCAAAATATACTTTTTACCACCAGTTTGACCAATTGGACGGATGGGTCCAATGAAATCAAGACCTCATCGTTTCAAAGATAGCCATCTAGTGGAAATGACTAATGGCTGAAAATTTGTCTAGTTGGCCTAGGAGCACATCTCTTGAAGATGTCACATACTTTGGCGAATCTCATAGCATCCATGTAACTATGAGACCACCATAATCCCTTGTGGATGATTTTGTGCACCAATTTGTCTTCCTTGAGATGCCCTTCACTATGTGATGCTTCAAGCAAAAAATTTACTTCCTATGGATAAACACATTTTTGCAAGATACCATCCTAGCAATATTTATAAAAATGACTACTTATGAGTGAAAATGCTTTGGATTTAAACAATACTTTCCTCTTCTCTAATGGCAATAAGTTTTCATGGAATTTTCCAAAAGTGAGGAATTGCAAAATTTCATCATACCAATCAATTTGAGCATCTACAAGAAAGAGAGCACTATCGACGAGCTTGTCATTAATACCTATTTGCTTTTTGCTCATGGTCGTCCTTGATGCTTGGTCTGACATGTAGTGCTCTTTTCCTAGCTTAATATGAATCTCAAAATGATATCCTTGAAATAGTAATAGCAAATGCCAAACCCTTCTAGTTACTCTAGGTTTATTAATTAAATACTTTAGAGGCTAATGATAAAAAATGACAATAAAATCTATGCCTAGAAGATAGTGCCAAAACTTTTTAAGTGTAAAGACAATAGACAAACCTTCTCTTTCTGTAGTACTGTAGTTTCTTTCTCCTTTCATAAGTAGTCTGCTGTATAAGCTATGATTTGGTCCACCTTGTGCACGGATGGTTGTGCCAAGACTTCTCCTACTGCATGAAGGCTAGCTTTTGTATGCACATGGAACTCGAGTGACCAATTAGAAACAGTTAAGAGTGTTGCAGTACTTAACCTTAGCTTTAGCTCACAAAATCCCTTTTTAGCTTCAAGACTCCAGGAGAAAGGGATTTTCTTACTGATAATGTTGGAAGCAATGTCCAACAATGGTCCAAAACTGTTGGAAAATAGTTATAGTATATATTCTTTATGTACATTGTAAAAGAAAAAGCACGTGGCAGCGTGGTTAGAGCAGCTTACTCTCACCCTAAAAGCGTGGGTTCGAATTCCATGACCAGCAACACGATGGAAACGTTTTGAAAAAAAACAAAAGCAAAATTTGAATTTTGGCGCTAATATCAAAATCGCTAAAAATAGCGATCGGATGCTTTTCACATAGCGAAAGCGTTTTGATTGCGATCATAAACGATTTTGATTAAAGCTTTATTGTGGGAGCTTTTAGAGATTTCTTTTGGGAAGGCTCTAAAACTATATAAGTGACCAAAGGCTCATTATGTGATCATCACTCAAAGATCTCAAGCTAGATTTTGAAGATTTTGAAGCTTTGGAGGTGAAGATTTAGTGAAGGAGAGGCTACTCTCTTGGAGCAAGAAGTCTTCTACAAGGTGGTGGTAACTATCTTTTGTGAGTTAACCTTATATTTTGTTTTTAGGGTTTCTCTACCCTAATCTCAAAATTAGGATTGGTTGATTTACAATTTTGTTACACTATTTTGTGAGAATAAGGTTAGCTTCATTGCTCATTCACTTCACACACTTAGATTATTTCAACATAATCTAAATTTTGTATCATCACCTTCTTGGATATTCTTCCATTAGTGAGTGCACCACTTTATATGGTTGAGTAGTACTCCCATGTTGTAATTTGGAGATCTATTTTTTAGTGAGTAAGCTTTGGCTTACGTTCTCTATCCTTGTCTCAAGATCTCTTTCTTTCTATCTCTCACTTATCATCTTAATTAATTAAGTGTGTATGCTCAAAAGTTTTTAGTTTGGAATGATCCTAGGGCCCCAAATTCCAACAGGTAAGCCATGACAGAGGCTTAGCTATTTTCGATTACATTTGTATAAATCTTCTATCATACCATGCATTACCTAGAAAACTTTGCACTTCCTTAGAATTCCATGGAATGGGCATGGAAAGGATGGCAACTACTTTCACCAAATCAACAGTTATCCCCTTGGTTGACACTATGTGACCAAGAAGAGTACCTTTGTTGAACAAAAAATGACATTTAGTAGGATTCAACTTAACCTGTTTTGAGAAACTGCTCAAAGATTCCCTTCATATTTTTCAAATGATCATGAAAATCTTGGACTATCACTCTTTTATCTATGCTTGAGAATACTAAAAAGTCATCCATGAAAATGCAAAGAAATGTTGTTAACATATTTCCCAATATCATATACATTGTTCTAAATGAAGAAGGTACATTTTTTAGACCAAAATCCATGTGCGTGTAAACATAGGTGCCCCATGGAGTAAGAAAGTTCATTTTGTCTTCATCTTCATGATGAGTTAGTATTTGGTCACAGTCACTGAAGCCATCAAGAAAACTGTACAAAGTGAGCCCAACTACTTCTTCTAGTACCTGCTCTGTGAAAGGTTGAGGGAAACCATCTTGAATAGTCACATTATTTAAAGCACAAAAATCAACACACACTCTTATTTTATTGCTATTTTTCTTAGGTACAATAACCATAGATGAAAGCCATCTTGAATGCCCTATAGGAACAATAATGCTAGCCTCCTCTAATTTCACCATTTCCACCATGATTGCCTCTACATATTTGGGATTAAGTCAATAAGGCCTCTTATGGGTACAGCTCCCTCCACTAAGAGTATTTGATGTAATCCAAGCTCTTCTAGAATTCTTGATAACTCTTTGTAGACCATGCAAAGGCATTTTTATAGAAAAAAAGAAGAGAGGCTACCTTCTGTAGTAAGAAATGATAGTTCCACAACCATGAGGCTAAGTGGACTATTTGAGGATTCTCTTCATCTCCAAGGTTTACTTCTTGAACAAGCACCTCAAGGGTGGCCTTACTTGAAAAATCATCAGTATTTTGTGTGGGGGTGGGATTCAGCTTATGGTCCAAAATGTGTTATTTGGTCCATCCTTCAAGAATATCTCAAAATGCAAGGTCTTCTCTGTTCTTAGAGTCAAAATTTAGCCTCCTCAAATGCTTCCACATTATTGGCATTTTTGGCCATGTCTCCTTCTTAAATAACCATGCAATAGTGAATTTTGGTAAAATTGGACGATTTTGGCCCAGTGGTCCAATTTGAGTTTTTTGTCTCTCGGGAGGTGCCTACAAAAGTTATATTGCCCTATTTTCTCCTGAGGAAGAGTTAGTTCAGCAAAGAAAATTGGCCCAAAGGCTCTCATTCTACTTGATTATGGGTCATGTACCCCTCGCAAGACTCAAATACTCAAACAAAACACTACAATAAACAACTCCTTTTGGTGATATATATACATATATACCTTCCACAATACATACAAGGGTCCCATTGGGCATCCCAAATTGTAGAAGACACAATCGAGACCACAATTCTAGTACTCCTTCTAATCAAGGGGAGTTCTTCCTTAGGGAAGTGTACCCTATGACATGTCTGTGTACAAGTACTACTTTCCAATAAAGACACAGAGATGAAAAAGTTACATGTACAGAGATGATAAAAAGCCCAATTTGTTAAGACAAAGAATGGTATCAATAAGTCAAAAATACTTCAAATGAGCAGTACTATGTTGTTAGCCACCACAATGGATTGAACTATTTGTCATTCATATTTGGTAATAAAAAAGGGGTTATATTTTAAGAGATCTGAAGAGTTATCTCCAAAAGTGTGGTATCTCGTATATCTCAAAGTACAGAAAAGTGTGACATAGAGAGAACATTATGATGTAATCTGTCTGTGTGGAACCGATAGTGTGGATATAAAAAGGCTACGAAAAATGCTTGCCCCAGCACTAGTGTTGAAAGCCTTGGATTGGAAGAAACCATTCCATGTATTTGTGGATGCTTTCGATAAAGTAATTCGAAGTGTACTTATGCAAAAAGAATGATGTATTTGGTTCTGACCTGTATATTATGCCAATCAAAGATTGGCCTCTATGAAACAAAATTACTCTACGATGGAACTAGAATGCTTGGGCTTAATCTATTCAATTAAGAAATTTCAGCATTATTTATTGGGCAAAGCCTTTACTTTTCATGTTGATCATAGTGCACTCATCTATCTGGTGAAGCAGCAGAATCTGGTAGGACGACTAGCCAGGTGGTTCTTATTACTCCAAGAATTTGAATATGATATTGTGCATAGGCGAGGACCTAGTCATATGATTGTAGATTTCTTGTCATGCATTGATCATGGTGAACCACTGGCAAGAGTTGATGATAATCTTCCGAACGTGGATGTTTTTGTAGTCGCAGAAATTGAAGTCTTTGCAGACATTCCCTACATGGTATGAAGAAATGCTGAGCTTTTTGGAGAATGGAGTAGTACCCTCTCACTTATGGCCAGTAGCATAGAAGAAACTCAAACTTTGGAGCCATCAGTTTACAATTATAATGGGACAACTTTATCATAAGGACCCTACCAGGATATGGATGTGTTGTGTGCCTCCACATGAAGTGGCTGCAGCAATTCAAGAAGCACATGGGGGTGAAGTAGGAGGGCACTTTAATCATTCGAATATAGTGCAAAAGATACAACAATCCAAACTGTGGTGGCCTACAATGTATGTTGATGTTTTGATTTCAGTACGGAATTGTGATCCTTTCCAATGTACCGGAGAACCACGGGATAGCCACCATTTTTTGTTGTAGTCGATCTTCCCATTGGAGCCATTTCAAAAGTGGAGCCTTGTTTTTATTATTCCTATCAAACCACCTGTAGCCAAAACTGGAGCTCTTTATATCTTGACGTGTACTGGCTACTAGACAGCAGAAGCATGGGATACAAGGAATGTCACAGAGAGGACAGTAGCTAAAAAGCTTCAAAATGAGATTTTTCCATGGTTCGGTTTGCCACTCGAACTAGTGTCCAAGCGGGGCACTCATTTCTTGAACCAACTTATTTCAAAAATAATGGCGGAATATCAAATTAAACATAAATTTAGTTCACCATACTATCCCAAAGCCTATGGTCTAGCCGAGAGTACAAACAAGGTTCTTTTCCACATGTTGCAGAAAATGCTTTTGGATTCTACAGACCAATGGGAAAATATACTTCCTACGGTACTTTGGGTGGACCCCACTACTTATAAAGTTTTAGTAGGAAGCACACACCTTTCAAACTTTTGTACAAACAGGAAGCAATCCTCCCATTTGAATTCATGTTACCTAGTCTTCAGATTGCAGTGCAAAAACATTTACTTCCAAAAGACTCTTTTGCTTACATGATGGATAAGCTACGGTAGCTAGAAAAACATAGGTATGTGAGTTTCTTATTACTTTAGGAAGTGCAAAGTAGACAAAATAAATTGCATGATCGGAATTCACGGATGAGAATTTTTTGGGCCAGTGATTTAGTATTATACTTTCACTCCAAGATGCAGAGAAAGATGGGCAAGCTAAAAATGCAGTGGACATGTCCATTCCAAATTCATGAAATATGCAGACCAACTTCTTTCTGGCTCACTGTCTCGAGAGCTTTTACCTACAATCATCAATGGGTCAAAGTTGCGGTCTTACCAGTCCTTCAGCTAGTAAGTCATTGGAAAAAAGGGTGAAAATGATAAAACCCATAAAAATAAAACATAAATAATTCACTATGAATATTCTTTGACGTGCAAAATGGACAAGTAACTACTTGACATGCAAAATTGTATGAGCACTCAAAGACGATGGGCAGTTGGCTGATTCTAATCCTCTATAATGATGTTCTTCATCCCGATGTGCATGAGAAGTGCAAAGTCAATGGACTAAAGATACTATTTGTGGCAATCATGATGCATACCCAATGCTCTCAACTCAAGAAGGTAGGCAATAAAGGGTATGGACATTCCCTAATCCAAGGTATTTAGCGAACGAGTGAATAGAGCACTCAATGAAAATGTCTTCTCGCAGTTGATAGAGTAGAACAGCTATGGTGGTCAACTTCTCTGATGCCCACCTGCTCAACATCCTAGATTGCCTTTCTCAATAGCAAGCAGAGTGGTTCAAGTGTTGTGGGCTGCTGAAAAGTTTTCTTATCAATTGGACTTGGCCTTTGAGCCTATGTAAGAAGATGTTCAACACTCATGTGGATATCATCATCAGTTTGATCATCTCGTATTGTTGTTGGTTTCAGTTCTTAGTAGTACTCTCTATGTAGCTATCTCTTGTCTCTACACTCTATTGCAACTTGCACACTGTGTGTTCTGGCCATTCTTTGGTGATTATATAGAGTATTGGCTTCTCAGTTGTGTGGCAATTGGCATGACAGTGTGATTGAATAGCCTTAACTAGTATCTCTCAATGATTCTATTGCATTTCTCTTGTAGAGAGCAATTATTGTTTTAGTTACTTTTGTTGTTTTGCATATTCAAGATTTAGTCTCTGGAGTGGCTATATGACATTGTTTGGGCTGTGGATGTTGGAATAACATACAACACCTCCAAAGGATAGGATTCCGGAATGGGGATTATGACTACGATACCACAGTCATAACATGTGTTTATGTTCCATACAATATCCTCTACACAATATGTTTCAAGATTCAGTAACACAATTCAAACTGAAAACAATGCACTGCAAGATTTTGGATCATTACTGGAAATCTAACTCTGCTTCCTATCTTCAGACTTATATTTGCACTACATAACATTCCGCATTCATTGATAGTTTCGTAAGATAGTCTTTTCTGCTCCATAACTTCTGAACTATCGTCTCTTTCTTCTCCATTCTTCACAGATAGATTACACCATAATGTTCTCTCTATGTCACACCATTCTGCACTTTGAGATATATAAGACACTGCACTTTTAGAGACAAGTGGCCTTGCCGAATCCAAGCCTTTATTGTTGTACATGTGTGCCAAATCTAACAAGAGTAGTGGAGGAATGGACTAATTTTGCATAGTCAGCGAGCTGATTTTAGCTCACCTAATGAAGACTTCTAACATAGCCAGAACTTGCAGCAACTTTCCTTTTGCTTATTCTCTTTGGTGTAATAGCTTGGAGCAGGATAAAGCAACGGCCATCTTTAGAGATAACCAGAGTCCAACTTTGAATCCAACTTTGAATCCAAGTAATGACTTGACTTGAATCCAATTACCAACCTTGAATCCAACTTTGTGAATAATGAAAGAGGGGAGAATATATGCAAATGGTGAGGAGGAATTTGTGAAGGGTAAGGGGCGAATTGAGGGGAAAGGAGGAGATGAATTCCTGGGGGGGGGGGGACAACTTAGGTTTCAAAGGAATGATGGGCAAATTTTAATGGGGTGTAGGAGAGGAACAAATTGCATTAGATGGGGTTGATGGAATATTCATGGGTTGAGGGAGAATTGATAGGGAAGGTGATGATGGCAAATAAAAGTAAAGGGGGAGGGCAAATTTTAAGATGGATGCTTGAGGACGAATAGCGTAGATGGGGAGGGCAAATTTTAAGATGGTTTCTTGAGGGTGAATAGGGGTTTGTGGAGGGAAAATTTTGGGGGTTGTATCAATTTTCATAATTTTTGGACTCTGTTTGAGACCTCAAATAAGCCCTAGAACCTATTTTTAACCTAGGTTAGACACTAGGCCTAGAGAGGGCCAAAAGCTAGTCAAAAACTATAAAAATAGCTAGAGAGCTCATTTTTTAGGTCGAGTGAACTTAATCTTGAGCATTGTATACTTTCTTGGAGCTTGCTAATAGAAGATTCCATTGTTCCACTCTTTATCTTGCCTTGTGTGTGTGTGTGTGTGCATGCTTGTGTGCTTCTCACTCACTCACTTGTGCACTTCACTTGCTCATGGTTTTCATACTCTCCTCATGTCTTCCTGGATTGACAATTATGAGGTGAATCTCCTCACATTGGTACTTGCCAGTGTGCTAGAGTGATGCCAAATTTGGCACCATTGCTGGGGGTCGAGCTTTGAGGATGAGCGTGTGATGGTAAGATGTAGAGATGTGACTTGGAATCATAGGTAATCTCTTACTTTTTATTCTTCTACCTACTTCATCATCATCACCACCATCTCTACTCTCTAGCTCCTTCCATCATCATCTTCACCATTTCGGTCATATCCCCACATTCCATCTCCATATCCTTATTTCACTAGTGTGCATGAGAGAGAGAGAGAGAGAGAGCAAATCTTTGTGCTTTGTTTGTGCATTTTTCGTGAGTTCTTGTAGGTATGAGCATCCACCGTAGTTGCAGCAACTCCAATAGGTACAGAAAATCTTTGCACAGTTCCGAGGTGTTGAGCTTTGTCCATCATGGCAGACAAAAAAATTGGCTTTTTGGTAAAACTGACTGCACAAGCATAGACTAGAGGCCTTGCACATCACAAATCCACAGAATGTTTTTTAAAAAATTGAATTTTTTCTATCCATTGTAGTTGACACCATCAATTCTGATTGACATTGTCCATCATGATAGACAGACCATGATAGACAAGCCACGAGAGATGCCTTTGTCCATCGTGATAGACATCCATCACAATGGACACCCCTGTCCATCGCGATCAACACAAATATCACGATTGACACTTGCACTCGGCCAAAAACCTATCCATCATGACACATAGAACCCCAATTGACAGCAATAAATGCAAAAAACCAAAATTTTCAGTCCATCATGATTGACAATCCATGACAAACTACTTGCCCATGCGATGGACACCCTTGTCCATTGCGATTGACAAAAATGTCATGATTGACACTTGCTCTTAATGAAAACTCTATCCATCGTGATGCACAAGCCCATGGTTGACAGGTATTCATGCAAAAATCCAAAAATTTATGTCCATCGTAATTGACACCATCAATCATGATTGGCACTGTCCATCATGACTGGTAGGCTACGACGGACAGTTATGTCCATCATGATTGATAGCCCTGTCCATCGTGATTGACATGCATTTTTGGCCAATTTTTTAGGGCATTTTAATTTTCAAATTTTGGGCTAATTTTGATCATAAATTTCAAGTGATTGGAGCATAGTGCGGCCCCGAAAAAATAATTCAAGAAATCTTGTTTGCTTGTTTTAACCCCTAGAACCTTGAAGAGACATAACTTTTTCATATGTTGAGTTTTAGATATGATATTTTGAAGTCGGCCTTCCACAAGGGTAAGGAAGCTAAAGAATCTCTAGGGAGTCTTTCATAAACAAGTGAAAATTTGGCTTTTGAATCACATAAATGAAAATGGTCTGTTAACTCCATTAAATTTAACTCTTGATCTAACTTTGGGACTTTTGCATGTCCATTGAGAGCATCGAAGGGTGTCCAGAGCAAGAGCATGTTGCAAGCTTGAGAATGAGTTTCTTGGGCACTCACGAGTGATCCAAGGGATAAGCTACTTAAAGTTGGAGCATTCTTAACCCCCTCAATCAATTCCTAACTTAGGCTAAGTATGTCTAGTGGTGTTGATTAATTAGGGCTATGTTAGGAACAATACAAGTTCAAGAACCCTAATTACTCAAGTGCAAGCATAATTAGGCTAGTTTTGTGACAAACTTTAAAGTGAAAGAACATAAATTGAGTGATCAAACTTTAAGTGTGTTAAAAATCAAGTATTCTTTGTGACAGAAACTATTAGACAAGAAGTGACACCCTAAGGAAATAAAAAGAACAAGTGACTATTACAAAAGGACTTTGCAACGAGGTTGTACTTTGGAAATTGGTATAACAACCAAGGCTTATGAACCTTAGGTCAGGAAGATATCTAGGAAAATATAGACAAAGCATCAAAACTTCTAAAACTAGTGTCAATAATATATATAGGTCATGGGCCCAGCAATTGAGTGATTACCCATACATCCTAAGTTTAGAAATGAGTGACTCTAAGATGTCATATAGCATGGAGAGACCCATTAGGTAGCTCAAGAGTGGTGCACCTAGAAAAACCAGAAGGACCCCTACAAGACTCAACTAGAATATATCAAAACCAACCGATTAGGTGCTCGCATCTATGAGGATGGTCTAAGAAGATCTGTTGTCCAAATTAAAAACACTAATCAACCTATTGGACTACAACACCCAATAGTCAAATCTGAAAATGGTTCATACATTGATAAAGAAGGAACCATGTATGTAGTCACTAACCAACCAAATAGAATAGACAAATTTAGCAATATAATCCCAGAGACTGAAATGTGTGACATAGAGCAAGGGAATTTAGGAAGAGAGCCAAGAATCCATAGAGGAAAATAAGTCTTAACCAGGATACTCACACCAGAATGGATTCCCTAGGATAACAAAGGTGTAGATTTATTATGTAATAGGGAGATAGATGAAGCCTTTTACAAGTTTAAGACTGATCAACCTAGCAAAGTAGGAAGCATGACGATATATGAATTTGAAGATCCTAACACCCTAGACAAAGTGGTCTATTTAGATCACACATCAAAGAGAGTGTTTGTTGTAATGGAACCCGGTAGGCATGCGTACACTTGGAAGGGTGAATTTGTTTTTCCTCAACCAAGATCCAATGTCTCTTATGGTCATCAAGGAGCTGGGACATCCCAAGATCATGGAACTGAGAGGGATAGAAGTAGAGATAGACCTGAAGTGAGCTTTGCAAACCCCTTAGGAAGAGAGCGATCAGGATTACATGTGGAAAGAATGGATCAACAGAGACACAAAAATCCAAGACACCAAAGAGGCATGGAGGATTTTCCCTTGTCTAGGCCTAGAGAACACCCCAAAATCTAGAGGCCTACACAACTAGTCAAGTCAATGAAGAACTACTTTGACGGTACAAGCGACTTGTATGATCATGTGGAAAAATTTAGGCAAGTCTTGAGAGTTGAGCAAGTTGATGACTTGTTCACGCAATACAATGCCTTTAGTCTAACACTCAAGAACATGGCTCTCACGTGGTTTCAACCACCACACCAGAGATAATTCAGGAACATAGACCAATTGCTAGAAGCCTTGGTCACGGAGTTTTCTAAAAGTGGTATACGACACAACACTTCATCCCTAATCCATAGCTTTAAACAAACACCTCAAGAGATAGTGAGACTTGAAGGAAGAAGATTTAGGCAATACTTGGACAGATTCCCAATTCAAGAGCTACCCACAGCAGCCAAACAAGTGGCCTTGTTCCTAGATGCATTGTTGAGTGCTGAATTGAGATCCTATGTGTATCTAAAGGAACCGAGAACCATAGAGTGATGTGTATGCATGTGCATAGACATTGAGGATGACTTAGGTGAGGAACTAGAGAACTCTAAGATTTACAAAGATTCAGATAGTTCCACTAGCCTCATATCCAAACCCCCTACTTCTATTGATGAATTGATAGAAAAGGTAGCTCAAAAGTTAGGAGTCTCTAGCAAGCAAACACCTAGATTTGCCCCAGTGAAATGATGTCATACCTGTGGAGGAGACAACATGGCTAATGTCTGCCCAGTCATGGCTCAACCCCAAGTGAACCCTAACAGTCAATATTGCACGATAAAAGAGGTATACTAACCACACCGCATAATATTGCCCATATAAGAAGCAAGTGGTTAAGCAAAATTATCCACAGCCATATCCACAAGAGGGAAGATACCAAAACCAGTACCCACCTCAATAGTATGTTAGGCCCCAACAACCTACCAGCCACCCTATCAAGCTCAATAGAGGCCTCAATCAGTGGTAGTTCAACAACCTCCACCTCCAGCTAATGTAACCCTAGTAAAGTATGCGATAGCTCAAAATTTGAAAAGAGCCTTAGTGCCAACATCACCATTGATCTTAGAAAGTGACCCGAATAATCACAGTTTTGATTGAGGTCAAATGGATAGTCTATTGGCCTACTATATGCAGTGACCAGAGCATAATGAGGCTTACTCTCACGAAGATCCTAGTGAATCTAGTTGGGAGCCAGAATATGCTAATGTAATGTACACAAATCCTAATTCTAGGCCCCAACCTAGACAGATAAGACCCCCAGCACCTAGAGGTCCATGCTATAGATGCCAAGGAGATCACTTCATTTGTGATTGCCTTATACCTACACCTATGCAACCCCAATCGGTGACGATTCAATCTTTTTTTCTGGATTGTGGGAAGGAGCACTTGCTACGAGATTGCCCTAAGAACCCAAACAATGTACCGAAGATCACTCCCATTAATGTCATTGGGTTAGTAGTTGATTCTAATGGAAGTGTGACTTCCACTACCCCAGTGCAAGCGGTCACGAGAGCTTAGGCATTACAACAGAACCAAGGCTTAGGTCAGGATAAGAATTTTGAGGGTAGTGATACAGAGACTATAACCAAGAAAAGGACAAGATCTTGGAAGGATAGCCGCAAACAAATGAAGAGACAATGGTCAAAGAAGATGAGCGAACTTGAGGAAAGCCTAAGAGAAACAAAGGCCAAGATATTTGAACTCACATCTCAAATGCACTCTCACACATCACCACCACCATCCCCATCACTTCTTATCCATCACCTTCTAATCCACCTCATATAAACCCACCATCACCTAGAGTAGGATCAGTCTTAGCATATCCCACTCCGAAGACCTACACATGATGCTTAAAGCATATTAGGCTAGAATCCAAGAAGGGCCAAATGTGATAGATTATGAAAGATGTTACCACAGGGTTGACCTAGAAATAGAAAGAACGAAGCTTTGTGCTAAGATGGTCCAATTGGATCAAACCATGTTTGAAGCCAATTGCCTCTTCAATTGCTCTAGTTCTGCCAAAACTCAATTACACTTTGATGGATTATTAGAAAGATTGGAAAGGATGATAGTTGAGTGAAGAAAACAAGCTACATCACAGGTGAGTAACATCAGAAGCGAAAGGATAAGCCTTCCTCCCAAGGATGCTTATGTTCCCAACTCCACCGATTTAGGAACTTCTACTTCTATAAATCAATACTCACAAGATTTTCTAAGAAAAATTCAAGAAGAGAAATGGGCAAAAGAAAGTGAAAATCCTCCTCCCATTGAACTTTTGGATGAATTACATGATCAATTGCCACAAGATATTCCTTCTATTTATGGAGATCAAGAGGATGTCCAGTCTAGTGAACAATTAGACTTCAAATATGATTCCCTACAAGTTTCACAGGCCCATAGGAGGCAAAGTCTACTTGCATGAGAGCTACTCAAGGTTAAGCCAAAACTATGGAAACATGTAGCCAATCAAGTCCTAGAAGTGGCCAAAACCCATTCTCATGTAGGATCTCATAGAACAGTGCCAGATATACCCTTGGATAAGATAGGAGACATGAGCAAAGGAGAAGAAGGAAACACCTATCTTCCAATCACTCATCAAGGTTACACCACCAAGGCTATTTTGGACTCAGGTGCAGGAGTTGCAATCGCTGCCACTTCCCTATGGAAGTGTTGGGGTAAACCAGCATTGAGGCCAACAAGAATGAAATTACATATGGCCGATGGTCACATAGGGAGACCCTTAGGACTGCTAGAAGGGATAACTCTCACTAATTGTGGTGTAGAGTTTGAGCATACTTTTGCCATATGTGACTTTAGCAAAAACCAGGCTTATGAGATGATTTTGAGAAGACCATTCATGATACAATTGCAAGTAGTATAGGATTCGGGAACCAATTCCTTGTATTTGCAACATTTAGGTGTTACAACTAAAGTCAATCTCAAGGACTACTCTCATAGAGACGTGCCCCCGATTCAATGGAATCCCATCCATAGAGTCATAGATGACAGAGAGTTAGTGCATTCCATAGGATATGGATCCTCATGGGTGCATGAAGACACTCACCTATGGATGTGCAAAGTGGCAGAAGAAGAAGAGAAAAGAGAAAACGCTAGAGAGGATGGTGCAAAGGAAACTCATAGATCAAGTCGAGACCCAGCCTATGCACCTGTAGTATTTCTGAATGAAGAGTTTGAACCTCATGGTTGGGCAGAAATCCTAGGGACAATGGATGTAGCTATCAAGGAAGAACAATGGACACCACACTATGACAAAGATGGCTATGACATTTCAATCTTCACTATAGAACCAATCATGTGTGATTCGGTTATCAAAGAATGTGAGCCTAGCACGGAAGAAATTGAATAATCAAGTGACTCAGATTTAGAGTCAATGATTATGGATCCTTTTTGTGCATTAGAAGAAGAATACCTATACAAAGTAGAAGCTCACCCTCTAGGACAAGAAGAGCTTACAAATGATGTGAGATTAACCACACATGTAACCACCAAGAGCAAAGGAAAGAAAAGAAAGAAGAGAGAACTCCCAAAAGAAGAGGACTAAAAATTTTAAGAAGTATGAGATAGAGGATAGGAAAGTCATGATCAGAATGCCTAACTGATAAGCACTCACAACAGTGGCCTATGATAACAAAGAGACAACTAAAAAGATTATTGTGACCATAGAACAGGGTGAAGAACGATGTAGCTACATAGAACACAACCTAACTGAGGATATGCTCCCAAGATCAAGGAAGATCGATTCATAGAAGTTGGATTTATCTCTGAGATTGAGCACACTGAATGGGTTTTCCCCATTGTAATGGTGCCCAAAAAGAATGGAAAGTTACATGTATGCATTAACTTGAAGAAGGTTAACATAACCACTATTAGATATAGTTATATGTTTCCTATCACTGAGCATTTATTAGAAAGAGTGAAAGGCAAGGAAGTATGTAGCTTCCTTGATGGGTTCTTTGGCTATAATCAAGTGGCCATTGCCCCAGATACTAGCATAAGATGGTTTTTGCCACAGAGTGGGGCATATTCGCATTTTGGGTAATGCCGTTTGGGTTCACCAATGCAACCGACACCTTCCAAATGCTGATGTATCATGTCTTTAAAGAGTTCTTGCATAAAAACTTGGAAGTCTATGTGGATGATCTATTCTCTCATTCCAACATAAGCCAAACACATATACTCGAGCTCAGACAAATTTTTGACAAATGTAGAGAATAGCAAGTCTGCCTAAACCCAAAGAAGTGTGTTTTTATGGTCAAGCAAGGCAAGATTCTAAGACACATAGTGTCAAAGAATGGAATATCCACATACGGGGATAAAGTTAGAGCTATAGCAGAGCTACCTAGGCCAAAGAACATCAAGGAAGTACAATCTTTCATGGGGCATTGTGGATATTATCGATGTTCATTCATATGTATGCGATCATTGCAAAGCCTTTGTACTCCCTTTTGACCAACTTTGAGTGGACAAAAGAATGTGAAAACTCCTTTAATGAGCTTAAGAGACGATTATGTTCAACACCAATCTTGACTACACCAAATTGGAACAAGCCATTCCATGTTCATGTGGATGCATCCAATGTTGGAAGTGAGGTAGGCCCTTAGGCTCATGCCACAGGTCCATTGTTCCATAGGTCCAATATATACAACATTAATTCCAGCATTCTTCAATATTGACAAAACATGAACATACCACAACTTAATCATGCAAATGATGAGATAAAGATAGAGAAAGAATAGACGACATGTGTAAGGTGTTACGTAAGCCATCTCTTACTCATAGTATCATATATACCAATGTTCAATGTACAATGTGGGAGCAAAACTCTCAACCACTCTATGTGATGAGAAATAGATGAATGAGTGATTGTACAATGTAACAAACATATTCAGATGTATGGGCAGTAATCTGAATATATATGAGATGTGTGACCTTATAGGTTATAGAAGAGTGAATATGAGTGACTGAAAGAGGAAGGATCAGTGTGAAACTGATAATCAACAAACCCTCATATGAACTTAGGTTATGGAAGACCCTAAGTCAGATACGTGTGTGAAAAGATCACATACTTATAAAGTAGCATAGAATGCTAACAAGTTTGCTGCAGGAAATCCTCAAACTCATGTGAACACACCTTCTCAAACACCTCATCAAAATATGCATAAAGCATATACGTACTGTTTCTCTTGTACCTATGCTGAATAGGACTCCTCCTGATATGAAAGCCACGGCCTCCATAAAATTCAAGTAGTACCTGTGTGCATAAAGAGAATATGTACCTGAATACTTAACATAATATGTGAATCTTATGTTAACCACCATCCAATGTCTTTGAAGTAGCGCGACATCTTCTTGTAGAAGACAATCTTCAACCTGATATCTTCTTGTAGAAGATAATCTTCAAATACACCATGTAGATGGCCGATCCTCACCATCAAACTGCTAATTACCAAGTCTTCTTGCCATGAACAAGAGATAACCTCCTCTCCATGAGCTAGAGTGTGAGCACACCCTTCATCTTCTCCAAGAAGAATCATTAAGAAGAACTCCATAGCTGCTCCTCAACATGCTTCAAGTTAGCACCATGGCTGCCCCATGTGCTAGAAGAAACACCACCTCTATTGAGGTCCAAGCTCCAAGCTTGTGTTGAACACTAGGTGAAGGATACAAAGAAGTGACCCAAAGTACTTCTTATATAGTATTTGTTGATCTTGAAAAGCTTCTTCAAAAGCTAAAATAAATCCACGATCGCTACGCGAATAGATTTTCAACTACGCGAATAGATTGTTGAAAAACGCTGTCCGTCCGTCGTTTATCTTTTATAAAAAAAGCAAATAACAAAAGCTTTTCCGCGTTGTGCGTTTCCAGGAATCGAACTCGCGTCGGCAAGTTAAAGGCTTACACCTTATCCAAGATGCCCACACTCTTGTATTGTATAAGGACTAGAAAAGAGTCCTACATATGCTGTTTCTCCCTGTCAGTTTGAGGTAGTATAAAAGCTTGTAGAGGAAGTCTTTAGAGATTCTATACTTGTTGTATTCTCTGAGCAAGATTGACAAGCTTTGACCACTTTCCAACCAATGAGACATTGTTTTCCAACATCCAATTATGCTATTGGGTGTGTACTGGCACAACCTACTAGTGAAGGTAACATTGATCTTCCCATTGCTTATGCCAGTAGACAATTGAATGCGATTGAATAAAAATTATACCACTACTAAAAGAGAAGGATTAGGCATGGTATATGTGGCTAACAAGTTTAGACATTATTTTCTTTCAAATAAGTTTAAATTTTTTACAGACCATCAAGCACTATTATATCTGATGAACAAACCATGCAATACCGGTAGATTAGTAAGATGGTTCCTCTTACTAATGGAATATGACTTTGAAGTTGTGGTTAGGAAAGGTAGAACTCACCTTAAGGTGGATCACCTTTCTAGAATAACTTCAGGAGAGTCCCCTCAAGGAGTATCAGATGACCTTCGTGATGCTTACTTGTTCAATCTAGAAGTAGTGCCTGAATGGGCCGAATCTATAGTGCATATTCTCACCTTCAGACCTAAACATCCTATATTGAAAGCCAAAGATAAAGAAGTAGTGAGGTCTCAAAAGTATCACATAATGGCAGGCAAAATGTATAAGCACACTGATCAAGGCATACAGATGAAGATGAGCATGCAAAATGGTTGCAAATAGCACATGTAGGTGCACTACAGCAACATCACTCCACACATAGAACCCTACAAACTCTACAAAGGTTAGGTATGTATCGGCCTACCATGGAAGCAGATGTCCATAGGATGTGCAAGGAATGCCAATCTATGCTATAAGACCACCAGTAGAACATGCCACTCTATATCAAGTGTCTTTCATGCCAGATTGGACCAAACCTTTGGTAGACTTCTTGAGGACGAAAACATTCCCTCAAGAGATGACATTGGCTAGAAAAAAGAGCTTAGATTAGGAAGCACTATATTATTCACTCATTGGAGATAATTTATACAAGCATGGAAGAGACGGATACCTAAGATTGTGTGTCCATGAGAGTGAATATCTTAAGATCTTGGAGACTGCTCACCAAGGTGTGGCAAGAGGACATTTTGGACTAGACCGTGTGATCAAGGCAATCCTATTTGCAGGCTTTTGGTGGTCAACACTTCACATGGATGCACATACCTATGTGAAGAGGTGTGATATTTATTAGCAAACTCAGTACTCGATACGTAAAGATGAGATGCCTTTGAAACCTATGATGGGTGGACATACATTCTCTAAGTGGGGAATAGACTTTGTAGGTCCTATTAATCCCTTAGTGAAGAGTTCACATGTTGAATACATCATTGTTGCCACAGACTATCTAACCAAATGTCAGCCCTATCTCCTTCTTACATAACCATGCAGTGGTGAGTTTGGGTAAAATTGGACCATTTTGGTCTACTGGCCCACTTTGACATTTTTGCTTCCTGGGAGGTGCTTGCAAAAAATGATATTGCCTAATTTTCTCCACATGAAGAGTTAGTTCATTAGAGAAAATTGGCCCGTTTTGATCAAAAAAATGTTCTTTACCTACTTGTCTACTTTCTAGGTGCCTACCCTGAGGTGTTCCTTCATGAAAATCACCAAAAGTTAGGTGCCTAAACTGGCCACTTTGGCTACCTGAGAATTCTTTCCAGTTAGGATCATTTTGTGAGCCTTTCTTTTGACCTCTATATCTTGTTTCTTGCAATCACTTAGTTTGTCTCTTATGTTATTGTTCAAGTGAAAATTTTCATTTTCTTCATCTTTTTTACCTCTATGTGATTCCTTTGTTAATTCTTCATTTATTTCACTAAGTTCAAATATGCAACATTTTGCATTGCACATCATCCAATTCAACAAATTATCATCTTCACGAGTAGAGAAGGCATCACTTGAGTCTCCATTATATATCCAGTTGCCTTGGTAGTGTCACATCCTTCCTGTAAGTGTATCTACAAGTGATTATCAGTCTTTGTGGAAATCCATAACCTATTCTTTCCTCAATCCTATAATGCTTTGGCTTGCCTCAACCAAGGACTTCCCGAGAGTAGAGGATAAGAGGTCTTTTGTGGCAAGGCAATAACCACAAAATCCAAGAGAAATTGACAACCTCGAATTGTCGTGAGTACCTTTTCAATGATGCCTACTGTTATGACTTGATGTTGACCTGCCAATGTCACAGTAAAAGGTGCTTCTTTTATGAGGTCCAAATTTCATTTCTTCATAGTAAAATCAGGCATCATATTCACACCAGATCCATCATCTACAATGACACTTGTCAAAATTTTCACTTTTTATGGAAACAGATCATCTTGAACTTTGGTACTCTGCTAGGGGTGAAGAGGGAAAATCTACCATGAACCCATCTATACTCGATGGTGGGCTTAGATAGGCAGATTGTATGACCTTCTGTTGAGCTAGTCAAAGGTCAAGCTAGTCAAAGTCAAAGTGGTCAACTATGGAGCAAATCAAAGGTCAAAATGATGACTTTGCAAGTGATGCACAAGTGGTGCAAAAGTGCAAAGTGGTGCACAGGTGGTGTGCAAGTGGCTGAGAACAAGGGTGCACATGTAGTGCACAAATAGTTTGTTCACAATTGTTTTGCATAAAAGTTGAATGCGGGTTGTAGATTGTCTTTTTGTAAGGTTTTCAAGCGTTTGGGAAGCTTCAAGTGGACCCTCCCTTATGCACACATTTTGAAGAATTGAAGGTAAAAAATGAAGTCATATGAAGAGGAAGCGGTATGTAAAAGTGTTTGTATGGCCCTCTCATTTAAAAATTCCTAAAGTCGGTATAGGACAAAATAGGAAGTCATTGGCTTTACACATTTAGTCATTCTTGGGACATCAAAGTGAGCACCAATATACACTATCAATTAGAAGCAATGTACATAAGTGGAATCGACACTCACAACAAGGATTAGCGTTCTTAGATTTAGACTAAGCAATAGAGAGCATAGACTACACTAGGAGAGAATAGCAAGAGAATTGAACCAATGCAACACAAAGAGCCAAGAGAAGAGAGAGACAAGTGTGCAAGGAAGGTGATCAAGTGTGGAGAGAGAGAAAGAGAGTGTGTAAAGAACCATTGAAGAAGGCAATCAAGGTGGAACAAGGTACCATTGAGGAGGTTTTGCACGTCAATAGAAGGTGGCCCTTCCTCCTACCCTATTGGAAGCTTGAGTGCAAGGTGTGCACAATAGCAAGCTATTGGAGAGAGTGGAGGTCCGGTATAGAGAAGTTTGACTGCACAATGAATTCTGGTATCTTGTAAACTTGTGTGTGCATAATTTTTGGGTTTAATAACTTTGCACAAAGAACATTTTGTCTTGTTCTAGACACCACCATTGTATTTTGTATTGTAATCAAGATACAGAAGCTTTTGGTGCAAGTGTTTTACTTCTTCTTCTTCTTCTTCTTCCTTCTCCTTTTTGCTCAAGAATCCCCTGGCACCTTCAATAAGTCATTTCTCACCTTTGAGTTCATTTTTATGAATTGAAATAAATTGACCTTGTGGTGAATTCCTTTCAAGATTTCTTCAATATTTACCTCTTGTGTGTTTTCGTGAGGGCGGGTGGGTTGGTCCTTTAGTGAAGTCCTCACCATGTCATAGGCTTCTTCAATGGCCACTTGATTCTTTAAATCAGCCTTCTTCCCTTCTTCTTTTTCCTTGAATCCATGTTGCTCTTTGTGCGTGTTCTCATCACTTGTCTTACTCTAGTCATCATAGGTACTTTGAATGATGAAACAACATAGGATTGTGTAGTCATACCTTCTTCTCGTGGAGAGATTGCAATCATATGCATGAGATCGGGCAATTTTGAGGACAATCTCTTGTATAATGATCCTTAGCATCTAGGAAATGTTGAGAGGGAGGTGCACCCTCAAGCAGAGCATTTATTTTGCATGTGATCATATTCCCTAGAGTGATAACACATCAAAGGTCTATTATATCTAGGTTTATTTGGATGATTCTCCTTTTTGTCGTGCACATTTGAAGTACTAGCATAAAATGAATCAACAACTTGAGTGTTACCTCTCTGCTAGGCTCCCTTGATGTAGTAATATTCACATGCCTCATCGTCACCTTTGTTACAAAATTGGAAGCTTAATCTGTCAGGGCAGTTCACATTGGAGTCTCCATTGTTGTTCAATGTAGGCCTACGTACCCCCTAAGTGTTCTACAACTTCACTTCACGACAAAGTTGAGCCACTACATCATCACTATAATGCATGAATGGTGATATGACCTTATCCTTGTTGTGCCTTCATTCAATTTTTAGTGCTTCCAGTTCCCTCGTAAGTTGCTCTATTGGGTCTGGGTTTGATGCATAGTTTGTTTGATTTTCTCCTTCAAAATTTATTCTAGCCTCCTCTATGTGAGAGGAGGCTGCCACAAAGTTGTTCAGTGTGACAACAAGTTTGAGAGATTCCCTGAGCTTCTATTGGGAAGACCTCGGAAGAGTCTTCTCTATCCATTTCTTCACTAGTAAATCTCTTGGATTATGTGGCAAACGGGAGACAAGTTCTTTAGAAGAAGTATGTAATTCATGAAAAGGTTCACCTCCTTAATTTTAGGTTCTCAAGTTTATCTAAGGCTCGCTCTAAAAAGTCACTCAGTAGGAATGTTTGCAACAATGAAGTCTTCAATGCTTCTAAGGTGGTGAAGTGCCCATCCGCATACTGATTGTACCACTTATTTGCAAATCCTTCTAATGTAGAAGGAAACATCACGAGTATCGCGTCTTCTCAATGTTGAAGCCTAGGACCACGACATAAGGAGATGAATCTCCTTACATGGTCATTGCGATCTTCATAAGCTGATCCCTTAAAGGTAGGGAATTTAATGTTTCACTTTGGTAGAAGATTTAAGAGGTCTTCTATGCGTGCTTGAGCTTCCTCTAAGCTATCCAAAGCAAAATCCAATGTCCTCCTAAGTTTCTCTTTTGAGAGCAATGTAGAGGTAGATTCAATGGACAAATTCAAAGGAAGAGGAGTGTTCAGTTGACTATTGACTTGACTCAATGAAGGTAGAGAAGGCTTCATGGAGCTCTTATGGGTACGAAAAGGCTTTCGGTCTGCTCGAGTATGGGTCATGTACCCCTCCCAAGACTCAAACACTCGAGCAAAACACTATACTAAACAAGTGCTTTTTGCAATATATACATACATACCTTACACAATACATGAAAGGGTCTCATTGGGTGTCCCAAAGTGTAGAAGAGGCAACCAAGACCATAGTTCTGATACTCCATCTACTCAAGGGGAGTTCTTCCTTAGGGAAGTGTACCCTATGACATGTCTATGTACAGGTACTACTTGACAATAAAGACACAAAGATGGAAAAGTTACAGGTATAGAGATGAGAAAAAGCCTAATTTGTTAAGATTGAGAATGGTATCAATAAGTCAAAAATGCTTCAAATGAGCACTACAATGGCTTGTTGCCACTCTAGAGACTCACTAAGAGATACTAGCCAATGCTATTAGATCACACTTTTTGTGCAGACTTCCACACTACTGAGATGCCAATACTTTGTATAATCACTCTAGAGCGGCCTCGACACACAACGAGCAAGTTGCAACACACTACAGAGAGCAGCCAAGAGATAGCTAGATAGAGAGTACTAATAAGAACTAAAAACCAACAATACGAGATGATCAAAATGAGGATGATCTCTACATGACTGTCGAACCTCTTCTTATATAGGCTCAAAGGCCAAGAGGAGTGGCCTTGTTGAATCCAAGACTTTATTGTTGTATGTGCATGCCAAATCTGACAAAAGTGGTGGAGGAGTGGGCTAATTTTGGCATTTTCATCCAACTAATTTTAGCTCACCTAATGAAGTCTTCTAACATAGCCAGAACTTGCGAAGGCTTTCCTTGTGCTTATTTTCTTTGTTGTAATAGTCTAGAGCAAGCTAGAGCAATTGCCATATTTAGAGATGACCAAAATCTGACTTTGAATCTGACTAGCGATGACTTGAATCTGATTGTTGACCTTGAATCCAACTTTGCACATAGAGTAAGAGAAGAAAGTTTATGCAGATCGAGAAGATGAATTTGTGAAGGGTAAGGGGTGAATTGAGGGGGATGGAGGAGGTGAATTCCTTAAGGGGGGGCAACTTGGGTTTCACAGGAATGATGCCCGAATTTTGGTGGGGTGTAGGAGTGGAACAGGATTGATAATAAATTCGTGGGTTGAGGAAGAATCTATAGGGAAGGTGGTGATGGCAATAAAAGTAGAAGGGGAGTGCAAATTTTAAGATGGTTTCTTGAGGGGAATAGGGTAGATAGGGAGGGTGAATTTTAAGATGTTTGCTTGAGGGAAAATAAGGGTTTGTGGAGGGACAATTTTGGGGGTTGGGGAGAGGGAAAAATGGGGTTGGAGAGGGGCTAATTTAAGGGTTGGGGAGGGAAGAATTTGGGGGGTTGTGGATGGATGAATTTAGGGTTGGGTAGGGACAATTTTGGGGCTTGGGGAGGGATGGAGGAATTTGGGGGCTAGGGAGGGGCAAATTTGGGGGTTGAGAGAGGACAAATTTGGGGTTTGGAGAGGGACCAATTTGAGGGCTGCGATGGGACAATTTTGAGGGTTGGGGAGGGACAAATTTGGGGGCTAGGAGAGGGCGAATTTGGGGCTGGGGAGGGATAAATATGGGGCCTAGGGAGGGGCAAATTTTGGGGTTTTTGGAGGGATGATTGGGGGTTGGGGAGGGATGAATTTGGGAGCTTTGCGAGGATGAATTTGGGGATGGGGGAGTGAAGAATTTAGGATTTGGGAGGAATGAATTTGGGGATGGGGAGGGACAAATTTTGTGGATATGGAGGGGAAAATTTTGGGGTTTGTGGAGGGATAATTTTGAGGGTTGGGGAGGGATGAATTTGGGGGCTGGGGGAAGACGAATTTGGGGTTTGGGGAGGGAGGAATCTTTAGGGTTGGGGAGGGACAATTTTGTTGGTTGGGGAGAGGGGAGGTTTGGAAAGGGGATTCAAGGGTAATGATTCCTTCTACCAAAAGTGCTCTAGGGATACATCAAAGTCTCTTCGGATTCAATCATCGAAGAGGCTACTCAAGTCATAAGTGCTTCCTCCTTAAAGACAAATATTTTCCCTCATAATTTGAACAATGCAAGATTGATATATTCTTATGCTAAAGTATAGTGTGTATTATTGAGCATCCATGAAGAGTCTGATCCTATGGAATTCACTAATTCTATCTCTTTTTAATGTTTTTTTGGATTGGGTTACATTGTAAGGGTGATACATCTCTATGAGAATAGTCTTTGATATTGACTTTGGTAGCTACCCCTAAATTGTCGAGATATCAAGCTCAACATGTGATGATCCAGGATGACATGTACCAATTTTTCATTTCTCTGACATGTATAGTGGTCACGCCGATATATGTCAAGGATACTTCATGAAGCTTTATTAGATTTATCAACCAAGAGTGATGGCACATTTGTTCCTTGCCAGCTCACATATTCGCGGACATTAGGTTTTTCCTTATGTAATGATCTTTATATATTGTACTTGTTGTATTCTTGTTTTTAGGCCATTCTTGTACATTCCTTTTTATGTAATAGAAGAAGAAGAAGAAGATCATTCTTCCTTGCCTCAATATGTGTGTGTTCTTCTCCTTGAGAGTGAGAGTGTGTGTGTGAGCTCTCTTCCTTATCTCCTTCCTCGTGACATGGTATCATAGCCAGCATGGCTGTAGAGAGCTCGTGGAGAAGGTAATGGTGAAGAGTACATAGCAAGGAATGGAGAAAAAGTGATTCACAAATGACCTCCGTTTGCTACGAAAATTGGCCTCCGTTTGTCAGATCGAAGTTTCGGAGCCATCTCGACCTCCGTTTCAAGCCCACAAGGTGGGGCCCACAGAAAAACTAGGTCAGTTTCAGAACTGTAACTTGCGTTGTGTTTGACAACACTCATATATTCCAGATCCAGAATTTCAAGCGATTCCATGTACTGTTGCTACACAAAAACTGTGTTTTTCTGAGATCGAACTGTCATGTCATAGTGCGACAGTGTTCAAGCAGAAGTGCTGCTTGTAGTGTTTTGCAGTGTTGAAAATTGCTGCAGAAATGGCAAACACAGATGGAATGAGTTAGCTTATGAGTGATAAGCTAGACAAGAACGACTTCCATGCTTGGAGATTCAGAATGACGAATTTCCTAATGGGAAAAGGCTACTGGAAGTACATCGAAGGAGAGAATGAAAATGCTCTGCAGTTACCAGAAAGGAATCAGACTACAGATCAGGTAAGAGCATATGAGGAATGGAATCAAGGAGCGCAAAAGGTAATCTACTGGCTATCTGTTAGCATACAAGATAGCATGATTGGACACATACAGGATGCCAAGACTCCAAAAGAGGCTTGGAACAGTTTGGTAACATTGCATGAGACCAATACAAAGGCACGGAAATTGCAACTCAAGAACGAGCTGCATACATTGGAGAAGAAGAGCATGTCGGTAAGTGACTACACCTTGAAAATCAAAGCATATGTGAGTCACTTGCATCTATTGGCATGAATGTAGATGATGATGATAAGGTGGAAGTGTGTCTTCATGGTTTAGGAGTTGCATATAAGCAGTTCAGAACTTCTATATAGACCAGGGAAAATATTCCGAAATTTGCTGATTTGGTATCTATGCTGATTGTTGAAGAAAAGAATCTTGTTGAGGATTCAAACTCCCAAGGAAAATCTAGTTTTGAGCAAGTATTCTACTCTAATAGAGGGAGAGGTAGAGGTAGAGGTTTTGGAAGTGGAAGAGGAAATAGTAACCAAGACCAAAGTCAACAACAAAATCATGCAGGAGAAAGAGGACAGTTTTGAGGCAGGGGGAGCCAAAGAGGCCACAAAAATTTCCAAAGAAATGATTCAGATAATGACAGTAAATGATGTTGGAATTTTGGTAAACCTGGACACTTTGAATGTGATTGCAGGTTGAAGAATCAAAATAACAGAAGGCAGCAGAATAACTATGCATCCACAAGTGCAGATGATTCTGAGAAGCTGTTCATGGCTCAACATCACATGATGAATACGATGTCTATTGGTGTTTTAAAATCAAATGATAATGTCTGGTATGTTGATTAAGGTGCTTCAAATCACATGACCAGTCATGCAGAATGGTTTAGTACTTTGTAGAAATTCCCAATCCTCGGATATGTTGAAACAGGTGATGACACATCAAATCCTATTGACCATATAGGAAACATAGCACTATTGATGGAGGATGGAAAGGTAAAACATCTGGCTGATGTGCTGCATGTTTCAAATATAACAAAGAATCTAGTTTCTGTTGGACAAATGGTTGACCAGGGATTACAAGTCACGTTCAATGTTGATGGATTATATGTAGAAGAGTACAAGCAAGATGGACGATTGGTTGCCAAAGGAAACAAAGTGGGTAGGATGTTCACCTTAAATGTGAAGATTCCTGAAATGAATGCATCCATGTTTGCAAAAGGTGCAAGAGTTATTGCAGATATAGAGATGTGGCACAAATGGATTGGACATGCAAACTTGCAAAGGCTGAAATTGATGCAGTCAAAGGAGATTGTCCATGGACTACCAAATTTCAAAGTTGCATAAATGCAAAAGGTATGTGCAAAATGTCAATTTGGTAAACAGTCAAGAGCATCATTTCCACATGACAAGCATGTTAGTGAGAATGTACTAGAAGTAGTACACATAGATGTTTGGGGTCCAGCAAAGACCACATCTATGGGCAGTTGCAGGTTTTATGTTACTTTCATTGATGACCATACACGCAAAGTATGGGTATATTTCATGAAAGAAAAAAGCGAGGTGTTCACTCACTTCTAGAATTTAGCTATGGTGGAAAACTAGAGAGGGAAGTACATTCAGACATTAAGATCTGATGGAGGAGGTGAATACGTCAAATGAGTTCAATAGTTTTCTAAAAATCATGGAATTTGATGCTAGTTTTCATGCAGGTACACCTCACAAAAGAATGGCATTGCTGAATGCAAAAATAGACATATTGCAGAAATAGCAAGAGCCTTGATGGCTGAGAAGAATATGCCTCATTGTTATTGGGCAAAAGCTATGCATACTACTGTATACATCATGAACAGAACTCCGATTGCTGTTGTACATCAAGTTACACCTGAAGAGAAGTTTACAGGTAAAAAAAAAAACTTATCACATCTGAAAGTTTTTGGTTGTATTGCATATGTACATGTCCCAGATGAATTGAGGACGAAGCTTGATCCAAAAGCAAAAAAGTGTGTCTTCATTGGATACTCCCTTGAGCAAAAGGGATATAAATGTTATAACCCACTCACATGACAGGTAAATATGAGCAAAGATGTGGTATTTGATGAAATGTCAAGCTTCTATGCAGATGCCAAAGATGGACTGAATCTTGAACCAAATGACAAAGAAAATGCTAAAAAATCAAGTGTAGAATCTCAAGTTTTGAGTGGACCGGATGCATCACCAAGCAATAGTTCCAACTCAAATCCATGGAGTGGAAGATTGTGTGGAAATTTCAGTCCAGCAAATTCATCAAATACATCCAAGAAAGGTAAAGAAAATCTTTTTGCAGGTCATAAAACATGTGCAGGTTTTTTAGACGTTGATGGAGATTCAAGCCGTTCAGAAAAGAGTCTTGATGAGGAACTTGGACTGCCCTCTGTGAAGACTCTAGGAGTAAGAAGGGCACATGCAGATGATACAAGGAGAAGTGACCCAGGACCAAGAAGATCTGGGAGGATGCAGAATTCAGTGCAACGATTGACGTATGACAGTTATATGGCTCATCATTGTGCCTACATGACAAAGGTAATACAAGATGTTGAACCTTCTTGCTTTGAAGATGCAATTGGAATTGCAGATTGGGAAAAATCTATGGATGAGGAGATGGCTGCACTTTATGGAAATGATACATGGAAGCTGGTTCCATTGCCGCAAGGAAAGAAACCCATAGGCTGCAAATGGGTTTACAAGGTAAAGCATAATGTTGATGGTAGCATAAGCAGGTATAAAGCACCATTGGTAGCTAAAGGATATGCACAGACATATGGCATTGATTATGAGGAAACATTTAGCCCTGTAGCTAAAATGTCTACTGTCAAAACACTTGTTGCATTAGCTACAGCAAAAGGATGGACTTTGCATCAGATGGATGTGAAGAATGTTTTCCTACATGGTGAGTTACAAGAAGAAGTATATATGGACCAACCACAGGGATATGAAGATTCAAAGCATCCAGAATATGTTTGCAGGTTGCAAAAGGCTTTGTATGGGCTGACGCAAGCCCCTCGTGCATGGCATGCAAGGATTGTTAATTATTTAACCAGCATTAGATTTTCTATGTGTGATGCAGATCACTCAGTATATGCAAGGAAGGCAGATGATGGCATCACTATTGTGACTATTTATGTTGATGACCAGATTGTAGGTGGTGATAATGAAGGAAGCATCAAAGAGGTAAAGCAACTTCTTATGCAGGAACTTGACATGAAAGATCTTGGTGTGCTGCGCTATTTCTTGGGCATTGAGTTTATACATACAGAAACATGTATATGGATGTCACAAAGGCAATATGCCTTGAATATGCTGCAAAAGTATGGTATGGCTGATTGTAAGCCAATTTCTATGCCATTAGATCAGAATGTGAAGGTGGATACTACATCAGGTGAAGCATTGGAAAATGCTACTATGTATAGGAAAATTATGGGAAGTCTTATATATCTCACAATTACAAGGCCTGATCTAAGTTATACTATTGGACTTGAAAGTCAGTTTATGCAGGTTCCCGGGAAGCCACATTTGGATGCTCTAAGGCACACTCTACGTTATGTGAGTGCTACTTTGGATTATGCATTTTTTTATGAGGCTGGTATAGATTTGTAGGTTTATGGATACACATGCAGATTGGACTGGTAGCATTCCAGATAGAAGATCTACTAGTGGTTTTCTATTCTCACTTGGGAGTGCAACTATCACATGGAGCAGCAAGAAGCAACCCACTGTTGCTTTGTCGAGTATAGAGGCCGAGTATAGAGGTGCTGCAATGGTATCATGTGAGACATCATGGCTAAAAATGCTACTTGCAGATTTAGGTGTGGAAGTGGGAAAGCCTATCACTATTTATTGTGATAATCTTAGCAGCATACAATTAGCACGAAATCCTGTTTTCCATGCTAGAACAAAGCATATCGAGGTACATTATCACTTCATCAAAGAGAAGGTATTAGTAGGTGATATTGATCTTGTTTATGTGAGAACAAATGAGCAGGTTGCTGATATTTTCACCAAAGCACTTGCAGCTGAGAAGTTGAAGAAGTTTTGGGAGATGATTGGATTACAGGATATGGCGTTGAGCTTGAGGGGGAGTGTTGAGATATCAAGCTCAACATGTGATGATCTAGGATGACACATACCGGTTTTTCGTTTCTCTGACATGTATAGTGGTCATGCCGATATATGTCAGGGATACTTCATTGAGCTTTATTAGATTTATCTACCGAGAGTGATGGCACATTTGTTCCTTGCAAGATCACTCATTCACGGACATTAGGTTTTTCCTTATGTACTGATCTTTATATATTGCACTTGTTGTATTCTTGTTTTTAGGTCATTCTTGTACATTCCTTTTTATGTAATAGGAGAAGAAGAACAAGAAGATCATTCTTCCTTGCCTCAATTTGTGTGTGTGCTTCTCCTTGAGAGTGAGAGTGTGTGTGTGAGCTCTCTTCCTTATCTCCTTCCTTGCGACATAAAAGTTGTAAATACAAGGAGTTGGTTCCCAAATCCTACACTATTTTCAACTGTCTCATGAATGGTATACCTAAAATCATCTCATAGATGTGGTTTTTTCCAAACTCATATATGTCAAATGTATGTTCAAAACTCTACACCATAAGTAGTGAGAGTGATTCCTTCTAGCAGTCTGAAAGGCTTCTCAATATGTCCATCCACCATTTGCAACTTAATTTTTATCCAACTAAGCTATGTTTGGACCCTCTTAAAGTCATGCCTGGTAGGCTTTGAACATCATGCCCAAACCCTCAAGAGTAAGATCTACTAGGATTGATCATGCTTGGGGTTAAGGTGGGATGGGTGGTGGGATGTGAGGCCAAGGATTGAATGGTGGCGGTTTTTGAGATGGTGTTTGAGATGAGAGTGATGCTATTTTGGTTTTTGTTTCACTAAGGCTCTCTTCTAATTCACTCAATTTCCTAGCCCATTGTGCTTTCATTCTTTCACCGCTATCCTTCCAAGTCCTTGTTCTCTTTTTACTTGTGCTCTCTGACTCACTAGCAAGTGAGATAGCAAACTGAATATCCGGCTGAGTGATACATAAGTAAATCAAGCATCCAACGGCCTACTGATAGAGAACATCATCAAATGCATCTCCAGTATCACAAAGACTCAATTGTAAACCTATCTCCATAGGAGTGGAAATAAGTTACAGTCTTCAAGGCCAAAACACTGCAATAATGTGTCAATATATTTTGTTTGACACAAGCCCATTCCACCATCAATGTGCATAAAAATGAATGCCCAAGTACTGATGCAAATGCGCCAAATCAGATATCTCAAATAAGGCATGCAAATCAGCCTTGAAATCGGCAATATGCTTCCCATGAGGACTAGTGAGCAGCATGTCATCAACATACACCACAATGATCAGAAGTACATCATTAGCATGCTTGACATCTAAGGTGCTTTTAGTTTGATTGTTCTCAAAACCATGTGCAATCAGATAGGCATGTATCTTTACATACCAAGCACATGGTGCTTGTTTCAAACCATATAAAGCCTTTCTTAACTTGCACACCTGGTTTTCATGCCCTTTTTGCACAAAGTCACGGGGCTGAAAAACATACACTTCTTCATGCAAGTCACCATTCAAAAATGCAGTTTTAATGTCCAAGTGATGTACATTCCAACCATGATGAGTTGTAAGTGCACAAATGCTACGAATAGTAGTCATTTGGCAAGTAGGTGCAAAGGTCTTATCAAAATCAATGCCTCTTTCCTGTGCATAACCCTTTGCAACAAGCCTAGCCTTATACATGTCAACTATTCCATGAGTCTTATGCTTCAGCTTGTATACCCACTTAGTGCCAATGGCCTTCTTGCCATGAGGCAAGTCACCTAAAGACCAAGTACCATTCTTCATTATAGCATCATATTCAGATTGCATAACAACCATCCAATTGTCTGAATGTTGTGCTTCATCAAACAAAACAAGCTCATTCTCATCACAGAGACTAGATGCAGCCATAGCATAGCAATCTGATGCAAAAGAGGAAATATGAGAGCCTGATTGAGTACGATATGACAGAGTTGCATCTAATTTGTTGTCACACAAAGTCTACGCCAGCCATTTTGGCATAGTTTTTGCCTCCTCAATATCAGGTCTCTCATCAACAAGTGCATCATGTAAATCTGCATCAAAAATGGGATGATCTACATCATCACATGAAACCTGCAAAGGCTGAGAAGTTGCCTCATTAGGACCAGCACTAGACTGTCCACCTATAAAAAGAGGTAGCAAAGTATCATACATGTCTTTGGAGCTAATAGATTTCTCCTTAGTACATGAAAGCAATGGCTGAATAGCAGCTTCCACAAAAACAACATCACAGCTAACCAGAATGCGTTTAGTTTGTGGATGATACAGACGATAGCCTTTACTTTCAGAATTGTACCCAACAAAAATACATTTTATTGCTTTATCATCCAATTTTCTGCGATGTTTTTTAGGCACTAATGCATATGCCAAACAACCAAAAACATGCAGATGAGCAACATATGTTTTGCAACCATGCCAAGCCTCATATGGAGTCATAGACTGTAGCGCTTTAGTGGGACACCTGTTAAGTACATATGTTGCACACATAACAGCCTCAAGCTATAAACTATGTGGTAAAGCCTGACTCTTGACCATACACCTCGCCATCTCCATGAGTGACATGTTCTTCCATTCAGCAAATCCATTCTGTTGAGGTGTATTAGCACGGTACACTGATATTTTACAACCCACGTTCAACCAAAAACGCATTAAAGTCAAAAGACATATATTCCCCGCCTCGATCAAAACACAGGGTGCCCATTTTACATGCTGAGAAATTTTCAACCAAAACCAAAAAATGTTTGAAGCACATAATTACCTCAGACTTTGCTTTCAATGGATATACCCATGGATGCGTGGAAAAATCATCAATGAAAGTCATGAAGTAAAGATAATTTCCAAAAGAGAGAGTCTACATAAGACCACAAACATCACTGTGAACAAGCTACAATTTCTGCATAGCTCAAACTGAACCATCTTTTGGACATGAGGAACACTACATTTTGCCCAAAATATAGCCTTCACATACATGTTTACTAGGTGCCTTAAGTTTGGGAAAAGAGGACACCATTTCATATTTCTATAGGCATAGCAAACTAGTAAAATTCAGATGACCAAAGCGTGCATGCCAAAGCTTTGCATCTGATCTAGCCTGAGAATCATGTACTGTTCATGCTAAATCATTCACAGGTTTTTCATAATCTATGAGCTTATTCAGCCCACGAGATAAAATGCCAGAAGCAATAATCACGTTGCCATTTGATAGATCATGAACTGTACATCTATCATCAACAAATTTCACAACCAAGCCAATCTTGGCTAAAGTCAAAACTGATAACAGATTCTTCTTGATCCTTGGCACAAATAAAGCATCTGACAAAGTGAAAGAACTACCATGAGCAGTAGTCAAAATGATCTTACCAACTCCCATGATAGGATAAGAGGAGTTGTTGGTGCAGTGCTTGGGCATCTCTGCCATCCCAATGAATTTGCTCTACAATAGGTGCAGTAGAAACTGCAGCACAAACAGGAGTCTGCAGAATATCACCATCTTCGACACCTTCTGCATCAGCTTCAGTGCCTGCAATTGTAACAGTTGTAGGTGTGATAGGACATTTTTCAACACCCTGCACAATGTTCCACAATCCTTTTGCAACCAATACATGTCGCACATATAAGCCCATAACGGGTAGTTGGTACCATCCAACATATCCTCAACAAACAACATACAAAATACATCACTGCTTTTAGCCATGGCCGGTGACCAAAATACCTTGATGCAAAAAATTGATTGTATCTCAAAAAGTTGAACAGAACTGCCCAGACAAATTCTGCTAAACCTGTAGCAGACTTCGAGACGCTTATACTAACGAACCAAAATTGGTATATACCTTTGGCACAAAAAGATGAAATACCCTACACAAGCACTGGGATAGTACATTTGGAGGCTGAAACGAGCTCAGATTACCAAAATTCATGCGATTATGAGACTGAACCAGAGAGGTTTCAACGATGCCCAAGATGAAGTGGCGACCTGCTCTGATACCAATTGTTGGAGTTAGACGTCTACGAAAGCACGCGAACAACACAAGGAAGAAGAAGAAGCTTGGAGCACAACACACAATATTGAATGTATTACCACTAGAATGTAGAAAGATAAGTAACCTATTAGGGCTATAGGCGTATATAGAATCCGGGGGAAAAAAACTTCCTAAAGAGGGAAAAAAGTGCCCTGGTGGTCCTAGTGTGTTCACCCACATCACTACCTAAATATATCAACAAAGTGGGCTCTCTGGCATCTGTAGCATGGTCCTCTATGGCCTGAGTCTCACCTTTCTCGCTTGGGGCCTAGGGTTGGGGTTAATGTACATGACATGAGTATAGTATGTCTCCCAACTAGGTTCCATCAAGGGTGTATCATATGGGTAGGCCTCATTATGCTCAGGGGATTCAATGTAGTAAGTCGATGGACTATCTATGAGTGTTGAATCAAAACTTTGAGCAGTAGGATCATCTTCTGAAATTAGTGGGGATACTAGCACTATTTTTTGTTCGGATTATCATCTACTACTACATATTTGACTGAAATTACATTGGCATGGGGTAGTGGTTGTTGTTCTAGTACTGGTTGAGGTCTAGGTTGTGATGTCGAGGTTGGTATTTTTGTGGCCTATAATATGGTTGTTGTTGGTACTAGTTTTGATATCTACCTTATTGTTGGTATGGTTGTTGGTAGTTTTGGCTGACTGCCTGTTTGTTGTAGGAACAATCCTAGATAGTGTGGTTGGTGTATTTTCTCTCAATTGTGTAGTACTAGGCATTCAAGTTCCTTAAGTTTTGTGTTTGTGTCGGACACATATTATCCATTTCATCACCTCCACAAGTGTAGCAACACTTCATTGGGACCATTCTAGGGGCTTGTCTATTTGGCACTCCTAATTTTCAAGCCATTTGTTCAACTAATTCGTCTAATGATGTTGTGAGTTTAGATGTGAAACTAGTGGAACAATCTAAATCCTTATAGAGTTTAGAGAGTTCCAACTTATCACCCAAGTTCTCCTCAATATCAATACACATTCTTAGGCATTTCTCTATGGTCCGGGTTCCTTTAGATAGACATATGATCTTAACTTTCCACTCAATAACCCATCTAGAAATAGGGAAACTTGTTTAGCTTGAGTAGGTTATCTAGGATGGGACATCTTTCAATGTATTGTCTGAACCTACATCCTGCTAGCCTAACTATTTCTTGTGGTGTCTACTCGAAGCTATGGATCAACAAGGAAGTATTATCTCTAATTTTTCCCTTGGAGAATTCAGATATAAAAGTGTCAAATAGTTGTGTGATATTCCTAAATTGCCCCTTCCTTAATGGTTGAAACCATGTTAGGGTTTTATTTTTCAACGTAAGCCCAAAAGCCTAGTAGTGAGTTAATAAATCATCAACTTGTTCTGCTCTCAATACTTGCTTAAATTCGGCCACATGATTATAAGGATATCCCATGCCATCAAAGTAATTCTTCATGGCTTTCACCAATTGGGTAGGTCTCAAGATTCTAGGGTACTCTCTAGGTCTAGGTACTAGGAAATAATCCATGCATCTTTGATTTCTATGCACTTTGGGTCTCTCTCAATCGATCATATTAGTGTCTATTCCAGATCTTTCTCTTTATATTGTATACATAAGGCTTTTGGTCGTTCCTGGACTTCTCTTTTTGTGCTCCTAAGACATGAGAAGATCTAGCTCCATGTTGACTATGAGGATCAATAGACTTGTGTGATGGGAAAATTGGTTCACCCCTTCATGTGCAAGTGTATCTAGTATGCTTTGTGACCACAAACATCCTTTCAAATTTTTTTTCCAAGTAGATCACCTTTCCTAGAACATCAAGATCCTTGAAATCGTATATGATCACTCCATCTACTTCACTAGTATTGTTAGGTTTAAACCTCCACAATGCTTCATTGATTTCTTTGTTAACAAAGAGTTCTATGCTCTTGTTATCTTGGGGAATCCACTCTAGCATTATGATCCTAGGTAGGATAGATTTACCTCTAGGAGTTCTAGACTCTCTATCCCTCTTGGTTTTCTTAATCAAGGTCTCCTAACTAAGATTCATATAGCTAGATCTTTTTCCATAACATAAGAAACAAACCTTCAACAACCAATTCTTAAGTGTTCCTATTGGTGGTCTTTTGGCTTGTGGAAGACATCCTATTAAGCACCATAACATAGTGGCATAAGAGTTAATACTCTATTTGGGTTTTTCTTTCATGTACTTCATTGCTAAGAACATTTATGCGAGTGTTTTGATTATTTGAAACCTTTGTAGGAAGGTTGTCTTTACTTCTTCATGCAACAAAATGTTGAGTTGGATATCTAATTAGCCATTGGACTACATCTCCTCCTAAAGTTGCCCATGAATACTTGGCATTTCCCTTCATCATTCTAGCTACCATCTAAGATTGGAAAATTGACTTTGAAGGCCAATACATGGATATCCAAATCATCTGTCAAAGCATATGTGGTAATTGTGTAATGAGTGTTACATGTTCTATATCTTAATTGTTATTCACGTTCTTCATTTTAGCATTCTTTGCTTTAGTGGTATCTTCATTACTTCTACACTAGGTTGTACCTTAGGTTTCAGCCACAAGAGCTTTATCCTCTGAGAAAAGGAACCATCCGACTTAAAGTCATTGCTTGGGTCAATCAAATATTCAAAATTAGATTTTCTTCATGGACACGAAGGAAACCACCTGAAACCTTACATTCCATTTGCTTGATTTTGATACCTGAAGGTCTTGTTTTGAATTGATGACATCATTGATGACCTCATCAATTCATAGCTACCCTTGACCACCACCCTTGAAAACCTAAATAAGGAGGGCTTAACCACATACATCCTCATTCTTGCCAATGCTAGTCTTGGGAGCTCAAGGATTCCCGATCTCCAGGTAAGTACTTTCTGAGTTGTAATTCGAGTTCTACTCTTATCAAATCTAGTATCTTGGCATACGATCCCCGGTTGTGGGATCTCCTATATCATTTCCCAATACACCATACCAAAATAATTTTCACTTAAAGAAAATACTCCATCAGGCATAAAGTAGTACTACATCTACATCACCTTGCTCTTCACATATTTAGTCTTCAATAGGATTGCACAAAGATAGACCTTAAACCCTAAACTGGCATGCAATTAATCTTTAATAGAATTGCACAAAGATAGACCAAAAAGTGTACTTATATTTTTAATCAATGTGAATGGAACTCCATCAAAATTATAGGGTCAATCTATTATGTATGTACTCTAGCTTGACAAGTTTTGGCTTCATGACTCCCTCACCTTTATACAAAATGTGGGCTTTTGTACTATGGGCTTATAATTCTTTAATTAACAAAACAGTAAGGGATGCATCCTTTCACCAAGTCTGCTCTCTATTCACGAGACTACTCAGGATGCCCTTCCAATACATATTTATTACAAAATCATGATAATCCATTATTTTACAATAAATAATCGATTTCATATTATGATTGCCATCTGATGACCTAACATAAGGAAATACTTAGTTTAACTACACATCTGCAATCCATAAATGCCACTTTCATGTGCAAAAAAAAATGTTCATTGAAGGAATTCAAGTTGATTTGGATCAAGGGACTGTGTCACTAGAGATATAACTATTTTCTCTAGTTGATGTTGAAACATATTGTGAGATAATAAATTCTTTGTAGACAAACATGCTTATTGAAGAAGAAAAAGAAATGGAGGGGAAACCTTCCATAAGTATATCACTAGGAAGAGAATCACATAAGCTAAGGAATTATAAGAATGCCCAATAATAGACACCCAACAAAAAGAAAGATACAAAAATTATGTAAAAACTTGAGGATGATATATTAGAATATCAATCAATGGATATCAACTCTATGAGGCATGTGTTGATGTTGATGGATCATAATCTACCTCCACATGGATAAATCAACTTCAAATCCTCGATCATATACTGTATCATACAAGAATTGACTGATATCAATTTTTATAATACACTACAACAGGTCGAGGGTATACCGAGGGTTTTACCGAGGAAATTGAACGGGTGCATTTTTGTCCCAATGTCGATGTAGCAGTCGGTATAGGCATTGGAACTAAAGCGCTGGTACAGGGGCCAGTATATCCATCGGTATGAGCATCGGTATGGATGTTGGTACAAGCGTCAAAAATACCAATGCTCATATCGACGCCCATATCGACGACCATACTGGAAGTACCGATGCTTATACTGGCGACCTAGTGTGAGTACCGTCGCTTATATCGATGACCATATCTGAAAAAAAAATTTTGGCCAGAGTGTGTTGTCTTTTGCTACATCAACATTACCATGATGTTGTTTAGCAAAAGACAATACACTCTACCCAAAGAAAACCAAGTACATGTGATGTATACTCTAATGGCAACCAAAACATGATTTCATATAGCAAAATACTATCAAACACAAAAGAGATGAGCAAAATGAACCATGAATCATGTACAAAAAAGTTGTATCTTCCATAAATGAAGTATGTACAAGAGTGTGGCAAAGCACTTCCATATAGGAACCGAATACAAAATGTGACAAAGCACTTCCATATAGGAACCGAATACAAAATTATGGTGCACCATTGCCACATATGAGTGTAATACAAAATTGTGACAAAGCACTACCATACATATGCTCAAGGGGATCAAAACCTTTACACCTACAATACTTCAACAAAGCATATGCATAAAATGAGACAAATTGACATGATATTTATAAACAACAACTGAAAATACAAAACCAAACTATAAGTTTACCTCATCATAGATTCTCCCATGAAATGATTGCACCACATCCCTCTAAGTCCTGCAACAGTGAAGCCAATCCATGACGATATCCATAAGCTTCTTCAGTTAGCATCGGAGGACGACCCACTACCAACTCCTATAATAAATATGCAAAATATTAGATGAACATACATGATGTGCTTAACACAAACAAATTCAATAATTAAAATGATAATTACAAATTGGTAGCGCATATTGTCGTATCCATCACTACCCAAGTGTGACGATCCAACCGTATCTACGTAGCATCTCACTGCTGATGATATCGGTCAAGAGAATGCTACTGCTCATCTTGAATCGATTCCCACTCTTCAACATCTAACCATACAGGCTTTAGTAAGCCTACTCTAAAAGCATCGGGAGCCTCAGACCGCTGATGAGACATCACCTCATGTGCCGTATGTTGAATCCATTCTGAGCTCACAATAGGATGCCCAGGTGTTGGCTGGTACTCTTCATATATCGACTGTGTGATATAATTTTTGGAATCTTTATCCTGTTCGATCCATTTTAAATTAACAAAATGTCCAAATTGTATGGAGCAAAGGTGTCGAATGCGATGACGCATGGACTTTCCAGCCGCATCCATGACCGGAGCTCCACATGTATATGATATATCTTGGACTCGTCATGGTCATGCGCTCCCCAAGGTATACGTGGAGATCCCATCTGATCCAATATGGAGATGTTAGGATATATATATATATATATATAAACCCTAAAAAATCTATAGTTTTATTTTTTAGATATTTTCACATTTATTTCGTTATATAAATTAATTCTATTTTTGTGTAAAAACTCAAAAATCCTATTTTTAGTATATTTAATTATATGTATATATATATATATATGTGTGTGTGTATATATATATATATATATATATATATATATATATATATATATGTATATGTATATATATATATATATATATATATATATATATATATATATATATATATATATATATATATATATATATATATATATATATATATGTGTGTGTGTGTGTGTGTGTGTGTGTGTGTGTGTGTGAGTGTGTATAAAAAAAACCCTAAAAATTTAAAGATCTATTTTTTAGATATTTAATTATTTATATATCTAAAAAATAGATCTTTAAATTTTTAGGGTTTTTTTATACACACACACACACATACACACACACACACACATATATATATATATATAAATATATATATATATATATATATATATATATATATATATATATATATATATATATATATATATATATATATATATATATATATATGTGTGTGTGTGTGTGTGTGTGTGTGTGTGTGTGTGTGTGTATGTATATGTATATATGTATATATATAAAAAAACCCTTAAAATTTAAAGATCCATTTTTTAGATATTTAATTATTTATATTTAGATATTTAGATTTTTCTCTAATATTTCATAAAAATGTATGTATGTATGTGTGAATGTTTGTATGTATGTGTGTGTGTGTGTGTGTAAAAACTCAAAAATATTATTTTTAATATATTAATTCTATTTTCGTGTAAAAACTCAAAAATCCTATTTTTGGTATATTTAATTACACGCGCACACACACACACACACACACATATATATATATATATATATATATATATATATATATATATATATATATATATATATATATATATATATATATATATATATATATATATATATATATATATATATATATAAACCCTAAAAATTTAAAGATCTATTTTTTAGATATTTAATTATTTATATTTTATATATTTAGATTTTTCTCTAATACTTTATAAAAATGTATGTATGTATGTGTGTATGTTTGTATGTATGTGTGTGTGTGTAAAGACTCAAAAATCCTATTTTCGATATATATATATATATATATATATATATATATATATATATATATATATATATATATATATATATATATATATATATATATATATATATATATATATAAACCCTAAAAATTTAAAGATCTATTTTTTAGATATTTAATTATTTATATTTTATATATTTAGATTTTTCTCTAATATTTCATAAAAATGTATGTATGTGTGTGTGTATGTTTGTATGTGTGTGTGTGTGTGTGTAAAAACTAAAAATTCCTATATATTTAGATTTTCCTCTAAATCCACCAAAGGCTTTCAAAGATTAAAACGAACTGGCAAATACCGTTTTGTATTTTCCGCCCCTCATTTCTTGCTTTTCGAAAAACTCTAAAAGTTGGTTCCTCTTTGAAGTTACTTCTAAATGACGTGTATGTGTGTATGCATATGCATGTGTATGTGTGTATGCATATGCATGTGTGTATGCATATGCATGTGTGTATGCATATGCATGTGTGTATGCATATGCATGTGTGTATGCATATGCATGTGTGTATGCATATGCATGTGTGTATGTGTGTATGTATGCATGTGTGTATATGCATGTGTATGCATATGCATGTGTGTATGCATATGCATGTGTGTATGCATATGCAAGTGTGTATGTGTGTATGCATGCATGCATGCATGTGAGGATTAACTCACATGCATGCATGCATGCATGTGAGTTAATCCTCACATGAGAAGTGAGGATTGACTCTCTCATAATTCAGATGTAAAGTTTTCTGAATAGAAGAAAAAGTTGCACCCGATATTTTTGTTGTGTTCTCCTTTTGTGCTTGATCATTTCAAGAATCCTTTTGCAGATGTCTAATTCCATATTTAATGAGTCTATGATTAAAGTTTGAGAGCCTAATTGTAAATAGGCTGAGAGAATTATGTGTAGGAACATTTGTATGTGAAGAAGTGTTGAGTGTCTTCTGAAACAGGCACAATCTCGATGGTCAAAGAATTGATCAGTTCTCAGTGCACAGTGTAAAAGTTTTGCACAAATGAGGACTCAAAATCTAAGTTGTAAGGTAAGCCATCTATGGCTAAAAGCATTTGCGTAAACGGGTTCTAGTTTGGGAGAACTGTGTGTTAGTGTTGTAGGTGTCAACCTCGACTATATAGGAGAACAGTTTTAGACAAAGGTTAACTGTTTAATTCATTTCTCAAGATTTACTGAATCATTTGAGGTAATTTAACTTGGAGAAGGTGCGCAAGCATTAGACGACACCGTGCACAAAGTTTTATAAAAAAAATTTACACATTTGATCACTCAATGAGTGAGTTATGTGAAGCAGACTTTTTGAGTAGTGAATCTCTTCACAGTTAGTTCAAGATTTTGATAATCTAGTATTGATCCTCAAAAATGGTAACGGTTTTGAGTTATTCTTGATATAGAGGTGCTCTAACATCAAGAATAGCTTGTTCTTTTGGAGATTGACACTCTCCATCAGTGGTATCAGAGCAAGAATCATCAAAATAGAAGAAAGGAGGACCCCGACTGCTGCAGTCATATAGAAATCAACATTTGAAGGTTCAAAAGGTGAAAGCTTTAAGGGAAAACTTGAGAAGGAGGCCTAGAACAATCAAGAAGTCCAAAAGGAACTACATTCGAAGTAGAGGTACACTTATTCCTCATAAAGCTTGAAGAATTTAATACATAGGTGAAGAAAGGATGGGAGATTCTCTTCAGATAGAGAAATTGGATAGAGAGAACTATCCAACATGGTCAATGAGGATGGAAGCTCATCTCATGAGCAAAGACCTACTAAGTTACATCACAGGTGAAGAAGAAAAGCCACAATTCAGAGATCCTAGTTTTCCAACTAGGGATGAACTCTCATATTTGAAGACTTGGATGAAGAAGGATGCTCAAGCAAGGAGCATTATCTACATGGGAGTCAATGACTACTTGCTACCTCATATTAGAGGTCTTGAAAGTGCAAGTGATATATGGATGCTTTGGAGGAGCATTTCCAAAACACTACAAAGTCAAGGAAGGCATCTTTATGGGCAGAGTTCACTACATTCAAGAAGAAGGCCTCTCAATCCATTTCTGATTATGTAACAAGGATGAAGGACATTGCAGATGCATTAGGAGCAGTTGATGAAGATATTGAGGAGGATAAATTGTTAAGGCAAATCCTCACAGGTTTGAGAGGTGATGAGAAATGGAAGCCATTCATTTTGTCTACTGAATTGTCACTAGATCATTTCACTCCTGATTTAAATCAGTTGCTAGGACACATGCTAACTTTTGATCAGGATGTCAAAGGTGATGGTGATAAGAGTGAAGGCCAAGAAATGTATTCAAAGGATAAGAAGAAGAATACCAAAGGCAAGCAACAAGCAAATGAAGATGGAGGTACAACTAGCCAAGCCAACTTCCTAAGAGGAAGAGGAGGTGGCAAAGGTAGAGGAAGAGGCAGAAGCAATAAAGATGGAGCCAAAGCTTGTTGGATTTGTGGTAAGACAAATCATTTAGCTCATGATTGTTGGCATAATACTCAGAATAATGGAGGATATAATCAGAACTTTAATTCAAGAGGAAGAGGTGGTAGAAACCAAAGAGGTAATTTCAAAGGTAGAGGTAGTAGAGGTTACTTTGGAAGAAATGCAGGTAGAGGATTCCAAAGTCAATCCTACAAAAATACCTACTACAATTATGATTCAGATCAGAAGGAGGATTCAACCTTGATTATGAATGCAACTTGTGAAAGGCAAAGTGAAGACCAAAGAGTCTTCTACATTGACTCAGGGTGTAGCAATCACCTGAGTGGTAACATAGCTTTGATGACTGATTTGGAGCATAAGGTAACTAATCATGTAGTTCAAACAGGTGACAATACAAAGCACAATGTGAAGTCAATTGGATAAGTGAAGGCCAAGGATGGAAGTACTCTTCTGAGTAAGGTTTTGTATGTTCCTACAATTCCAAAGACTCTGATAAGTGTAGGGCAAATTGTTGAAAAAGGTTATGAAGCAAGGTTCACTAATGATGGAGTTTTTGTGGAAGACCCTAGCAATGGGTATAAACAAATTGTTTCCGGGAAGAAAGAAGGAAGACTCTTCACATTGAAGATTCAAGATAATGTTGGTCATGCCTTGTTCACTTATGGAGGACATAAGATCTCTGAGTTAGATCTTTCGCATAAAAGGCTTGGACATTTCAATGAAAGAGGTATTAAGGATATGGTTAACAATGGCTCAATGCTTGGATTGTCTAATGTTGCAGGTCAACATATGACATACAGATGTGAGGCATGTCAATTAGGTAAGGCTCATAAGCAATCATATTCCAAGCATGGTTTTATGTATTCAGAGAAGCTTGAGTTGGTACACACAGATGTGTGGGGACCATCAAAGGATTTCAGCATTAATGGTTCAAAATATTATGTGATTTATGTTGATGATGCTACCAGGTGGATCACTATCTATGTGATCAAAGACAAATTAGAAATATTTAATACATTCAAACATTATCATGTGTATGCAGGAAGAATTACAGGTCAAAAGTTGAAGAGACTAAGGTCAGATGGAGGGGGAGAGTATTTATCTAATGATTTCAGTGATTACTTATGGAATGCAGGTATAAAAAGGGAAGTTACTTGCAGGTACTCTCCTCAACAAAATGGTGTAGCAGAAAGGAGAAATCCGAACTCTTGTTGAGTTTGCAAGATCAATGATGAAGGAGAAAAATTGTCCAAATTATTTATGGGATGAAGCTGTAAATATAGCTACATATTTGGTCAATAGGTTACCACGTAAAGCTTTGCAGGGTATGACACCATATGAGGCATGGTGGGGTAAGAGACCTACCTTAAATCATTGCAAAATATTTGGATGTTTGGCTTATGCATATGTACCATCTCAGTTGAGGCATAAATTGGAACCTAAAGCTGAAAAGTATGTGTTCATTGGATATGATGATAAGCAGATGGGATATAGGTTGTGGATTCCATCCACAAAGCAATTCCTTGTATCAAAGGATGTCACATTTGATGAGCAAGCTACTTGGTATGTAGTTACAATTAATAATCATGCAGGTGATGAAGAAGTTGTGCATAAGAAGAAAGATAAATCAAAGGTTCAAATATTTGATGAAGAAGAGAACAATGAAGTACAAGTTGAAGTTGAAGAAATGCCAAGGTTTGAGCCAGAATGTGATGAACCAAAAACTTCAAGAAGTGGAGAACTCAAAAGGTCATCAAGACACAAATGGCAACCTACAAGGTATAGATATGACACTTATTTTTTGCCTACTAAGAATTATGCTTACATGATGAAAGCAGATGAAGACCCTTCTACATATGAAGAGGCAAAAGGTAAGGAAAATTGGGAGAAAGCTATGCAGGAAGAGTATGATGCATTGATGGAGAATGAGGCTTGGGATTTGGTTCCTAAACCAGATAGTCAGAAGATCATTGGATGCAAATGGGTCTACAAGACAAAGAGGTATGCAGATGGAAGTGTGCCTAGGTATAAATCTAGACTTGTTGTGAAAGGTTTTGCTCAGACATATGGTATAGACTATGATGAGACCTATAGTCCTGTGGCAAAGATGACAACCATCAGGACACTCATAGCTATTGTTGCATGTAAAGGTTGGAAATTATGTCAATTAGATGTGAAGAATGCTTTTCTTAATGGTTATATTTTAGACGATGTTTTTATGGAGCAACCACAAGGATTCAGAGATAAAAGATATTCTGATTATGTATGTAAGCTCAAGAGAGCTTTGTATGGGTTGAAGCAGGCCCCAAGGGCATGGAATTATAGACTTGTGAAGTTCTTGAAGGAACTTGGTTTCCAAGTATCTAAAGCAGATAGTAGCTTGCTTGTCAAAGCAAGTGATGATGGGTTCATTTACATGTGCATATATGTTGATGATATCATTCTTACAGGAACAGATGAGAAGGGCATACAAAGCCTCAAGAAACAAATGGAGAAAGAGTTCAAGATTAGTGACTTGGGAGACTTGTCATATTTCTTGGGCATGGAGATTTCATATACTCAACATGGAGTGTATGTAACTCAAGAAAGGTATTTGAAGAACTTATTGATCAAGTTTAAAATGGAAGATTGCAGGGTGGCACCTACTCCAATGGAGGTGAATCACAAATTGAGCAGATGTGGAGGAGAAGAATTCAAGGACATGAAGCTATATCAAAGTCTGGTTGGTAGTTTAATCTATGCTACATTAACTAGGCCTGATTTGTCATATGCAGTTGGACTGTTGTCTCGATTCATGCATTGTCCTAGGAAAGAACATTGGATTACAGGACAAAGGGTGTTGAGATACATTAAGGGTACACTCAAGGAAGGTTTGTATTATGGATTTACATCATCAGATACAAACATCAAGATATATAGTGATACATATTGGGCAGGTAATCCTGATGATAGGAGATCAACATATGGATATTTGTGTTATGTGGGAGATAAGCTAATCTCTTGGTGCTCTAAGAAGCAACACACAATTGCTTTATCATCTACAGAGGTAGAGTAAAAAGGTATGGAAGTCATATGGTTGAAGACTCTGATGAAGAGTTTCGACATCATTCAGAGTACACCCACTATTCATGGAGATAATATGAGTTCATTGTATCTAGCTGCTAACCCTGTTTTTCATGCCAGGATCAAACACATTGAGATTCAGTATCACTTCTTAAGAGAGAAGGTGATTGATAAGGAGATTGAAGTCATACATACTTCAACAAAAGATCAGATTGCAGATATGCTAACCAAAAGCTTGGATGGACCAAAGCTACAAAGGTTCAAAGACATGGAAGGTATAAAGAAGATAGAGAAAACCTCAATTGATGATTGAGTGAAGCTTGAAGATAGTTCATATTCAGAAAATGAAGACTTGTATACATATGTACATTAAACTATAGTTAGCTCACTTATACCTTTGTTTTAGTCATGAGCTTTTACATATATGCCTATATATACAAGTGAAAAGTCAGGGCAAATATGAGAGAGCATGAGATGAGAAGAATTAGAAGTTAGAATAGTCATTTAGACACATGAGAAGTGAGGATTAAGTCTCTCATCATTCAGATGTAAAGTTTTTTGAATAGAAGAAAAAATTGTGCCTGATATTTTGTTGTGTCCTCCTTTTGTGCTTGATCATTTCAAGAATCCTTTTTTAGATGTCTAATTCCATAGTTAGCGAGTCTATGGTTAAAGTTTGAGAGCCTAATTGTAAACAAACAGAGAGAATTATGTGTAGGAGCATTTGTATGTGAAGAAGTGTTGAGTGTCTTCTGAAACAGGCACAATCTCGATGGTCAAAGAATTGATCAGCTCTCGGTGCAAAGTGTAAAGTTTTGCACAAATGAGGATTCAAAATCTAAGTTGGAAGGTAAGCCATCTATGGCTAAAAGCATTTTCTTAAACAGGTTCTAGTTTGGGAGAACTGTGTGTTAGAAGTTGTAGGTGTCAACCTTGACTATACAGGAGAACAATTTTAGACATAGGTGAACTGTTTGATTCATTTCTCAAGATTTACTAAATCATTTGAGATGATTTAACTTGGAGAAGGTGCGCAAAGATTAGAAACACCTTGTGCAAAGTTTTATCAAAAACTTTATACATTTGATTAGTCAATGAGTGAGTTATGTGCAACAGACTTTTTGAGTAGTGAATCTCTTCACAATTAGTTCAAGATTTTGATAATCTTGTATTGATCCTCAAAATCGGTAAAGGCTTTAAGTTATTATTGATATAGAGGTGCTCTAACATCAAGAATAGCTTTTTCTTTTGGAGACTAACACTCTCCATCAGGTATATACTAGTTTCGATTCGCCAATATAAGCGTCTCGAAGTCTACTACAGTTTTTTAGCAGAATTCGTCTAGGCAATTATGTTCAACTTTTTGAGATACAATCAATTTTCTGCATCAAGGCATTTTAGTCACCAGCCATGGCTGAAAGCAGTGATGTATTTCGTACGTTGGCTATTGAGGATAAGTTGGATGGTACCAACTACCTGTTATGGGCTTATATGATGTGACATGTATTGGTTGCAAAAGGATTGTGGAACATTGTGCAGGGTGTGGAAAGACATCCTGTTACACCTACGAATATAGGTACTGCAAATACAGGTACTGGAGCTTATGGAGATGGTGCCAAAGATGCTCAGACACATGCATTGATAGCTTTGTCTATCAAAAGTGCCATTATTCCTCACATTCACTCTTGTAGAATAGCTAAGGATGCTTAGGATACACTTATCACATTGTATCAAGCTAGGAATGAGGCTTGTGTTGCTTATCTCTGAAAATAGTTGGAGAGTGAGCATATGAATGAAGGTGATTCTATGGACAATTTTCTGACAAAGATCAAGGATTTGAAAGAATAGTTGATATCTGCTGATGAAGTTATACCAGATAGCTCACTTGTGTAGACTGTTTTGAATGGTCTTCCTGATTCATATCAGAGTTTTGCCTCTACTCTTTGTTTGATGATGAAAGGCAATCCAAATGCCTTGTCATTTGAGGAGTTAGTCTCTATTCTAGTGCAAGAAGATCAGTCTAGGTAGAACAGGTTCATCATGTGTGTTGCAGATCAAGCTTTCCTAGCTAGTCAGAAGGGAAAAGGTAAATGGAGCTCATCTACTAGCAAGCAAAAATCTAGAAATGCTGCACATTCGAAGAAGGAAGACAAAGATAAGAAGAAATAAAAAAAATAGAAATTGTTATGCGAGTAATTTAAAGGAAATGATCATATCATAAAGAATTGTCCAAAACTGGCTGCAAAAGAGCCAAAGAAAAAGGAGGCTGGAATGGTTGTTGCAGAGGCCTCTACATCGAAAACAGAGTCTGCTAATCTTGTGCAGAATGAAGAATGGGCATTTACTATTGCTTGCAGTTTTGACCCATCTTCTCATGAGCAGTGTATGTCTGCAGGAGACTCAGATGTTTGGTATTTTGATAGTGGGGCAACCAAACATCTTACCTCGAGGCACAATTTCTTCACTTCACTTGAGCCTACCCCTACAGTGAATACTATCACATGCGCCAACAACTCCTCTTATCCTATCATGGGAGTTTGTAAGATCATTCTGACTATTGCTGATGGTAGTTCTTTCACTTTGTCGGATGTTTTATTTGTGCCAGGGATCAAGAAAAAATTATTATCAGTTTTTGCATTAGCCAAGATTGGTGTGGTTGTGAAATTTGTTGATGACAGATGTACAATTCATGATCTTTCAAATGGTGACATCATTATTGCTTCTAGCATTTTATGTCGTGGGTTGTATAAGCTCATAGACTATGAAGGATCTATGAATGATTCGGCATGTACAGTACATGATTCTCAGGCTATATAAGATGCAAAGCTTTGGCATGTAAACTTTGGTCATCTGAGTCTTGCTAGTTTGCTACGCCTACAGAAATCTGAAATGGTGTCCTCTTTGCCCAAACTTGAGACACCCTGAAAACATGTTTGTGAAGGTTGTATTTTGGGCAAAATATAGTGTTCCTCCTTTCCAAAAGATGGTTCAGTTTGGGCTACTTAGAAATTGTAGCTTGTACATAGTGATGTTTGTGGTCCTATGCAGACACCTTGTTTTGGAAACTATCTTTACTTCATGACTTTCATTGATGATTATTCCAGGCATGCATGGATATATCCACTCAAAGCAAAGTCTAAAGTGTTTATGTGTTTCAAACAATTTTTGGTTTTGGTTAAAAGTCTGTCAGCATGTAAAATGGGCACCCTTCGTTCTGACCAAGGGGGGGAATATACGTCTTCTGATTTTAATGCATTCCTTTCTGAACGTGGGATAAAACATCAATGTATAGTGCCATATACACCTCAACAGAATGGAGTTGTGGAATGAAAGAACAGATCACTCATGGAGATGGCGAGGTGTATGGTCAACAACCAAGCCTTACCACATAGTTTCTGGCTTGAGGCTGTTATGTGTGCAACATATGTACTGAACTGTTGATATATTTAGGTAGTGATGTGTGTGAACACTCTAGGACCGCCGGGGCACTTTTTTCCCTCTTTAGGAGGTTTTTTTCCCCCGGCTTGTATATACGCCTATTGCCCTAATGGGCTACTTATCTTTGTACATTCTCAAGTAATACATTCAATCTTGTGTGTTGTGCTCCAAGCTTCTTCTTCTTCCTTGTGCTGTTCACGTGCTTCCGCAGACGTCTAACTCCAACAATTGGTATCAGAGCAGGTCGTTGCTTCTTCTAGGGCGCCGTCGACACTCCTCCGTTTGCAGTCTCAGATTCGCACAAAATTTGGTGAGCATACTCAGGGTGTTTCCGAGATCAAAACAGCTTTGCTGTGTGGTGCCGAAATCGCGATCTGAGCTCGTTTCGGCCTCCGAACGCACTATCGTAGTGCTTGTGCAGGCTATTTCGTCCTTTTGTGCCAAAGGTATATACCAGTTTCTGTTCGCCAGTTTAAGCGTCTCGAAGTCTGCTACAGGTCTAGCAGAACTCGTCTGGGCAGTTCTGTTCAACTTTTTGAGATACAGTCAATTTTCTGCATCAAGGTATTTTAGTCACCGGCCATGGCTGAAAGCAGTGATGTATTCCGTATGTTGGCTGTTGAGGATAAGTTGGATGGTACCAACTACCCATTATGGGCTTATATGATGCGACATGTACTGGTTGCAAAAGGATTGTGGAACATTGTGCAGGGTGTTGAAAGACGTCCTGTTACACCTGTAACGACAGGTACTGCAAATACAGGTGTTGGAGCTGATGAAGATGGTGTCGAAGATGATATTCCGCAGATTCCTGTTCGTGCTGCTGTTTCTGTTGCACCTACTGCAGAGCAGATTCGTTGGGATGGCAGAGATGCCCAGGCACATGCATTGATAGCTTTGTCTGTCAAACGTGCCATTATTCCTCACATTCGCTCTTGCAGAACAGCAAAGGATGCTTGGGATACACTTACCACTTTGTACCAGGCTAGGAATGAGGCTCGTGTTGCTTACCTCCGAAAACAGTTGGAGAGTGAGCACATGAATGAAGGTGATTCGATGGACAGTTTTCTTACAAAGATCAAAGACCTGAAGGAACAATTGATTTCTACTGATGAGGTTATACCAGATAGCTCACTTGTGCAGACCGTTCTGAATGGCCTTCCTGATTCATATCAAAGTTTTGCCTCTACTCTTCGATTGATGATGAAAGGCAATCCGAATGCCTTGTCATTTGAGGAATTAGTCTCTGTTCTGTTGCAGGAATATCAGTCCAGGCAGAACAGGTCCATTATGCGTGTTGCAGATCAAGCTTTCCTGGCTAGTCAGAAGGGCAAAGGAAAATGGAGCTCTTCTACTAGTAAGCAGAAATCTGCAAATGCTGCACAATCGAAGAACCAGGATAAAGATGAGAAGAAATCAGAAAAGCAGAAATTGTTCTGCAAGTACTGTAAAGGAAATGATCATATTATAAAGAACTGTCCAAAACTGGCTGCTAAAGAGGCAAAGAAGAAAGAGGTTGGAATGGTTGTTGCAGAGGCCTCTACACCAAAAACAGAGTCTGCAAATCTTGTGCAGGAAGAAGAATGGGCGTTTACTACTGTCTGCAGTTTTGACCCATCTTCTCATGATCAGTGCATGTCTGCAGTAGACTCAGATGTTTGGTACTTTGACAGTGGGGCAACCAAACATATTACCTCGCAGCGCAGTTTCTTCTCTTCACTCGAGCCTGCCCCTACAGGGAATACTGTCACATGCGCCAATAACTCCTCTTATCCTGTTAAGGGAGTTGGTAAGATCATTCTGACTACTGCTGATGGTAGTTCTTTCACTTTGTCAGATGCTTTATTTGTGCCAGGGATCAAAAAGAACATGTTATCAGTTTCTGCATTAGCCAAGATTGGCTTGGTTGTGAAATTCGTTGATGACAGGTGTACAGTCCATGATCTCTCAAATGGCGATGTGATTATTGCTTCTGGCATTTTATGTCGTGGGTTGTATAAGCTCATAGACTATGAAAAATCTGTGAATGATTTGGCATGTGCAGTTCATGATTCTCAGGCTATGTCAGATGCAAAGCTTCGGCATGCACGCTTTGGTCATCTGAATTTTGCTAGTTTGTTACGCCTACAGAAATCTGAAATGGTGTCCTCTTTGCCCAAACTTGAGGCACCTGGAAAACATGTTTGTGAAGGCTGTATTTTGGGCAAAATGAAGCGTTCTTCCTTTCCAAAAGATGGTTCAGTTCGGGCTATGCAGAAATTGCAACTTGTACATAGTGATGTCTGTGGTCCTATGCAGACACCCTCTTTTGGAAATTACCTTTACTTCGTGACTTTCATTGATGATTTTTCCAGGCATGCATGGGTATATCCACTCAAAGCAAAGTCCGAAGTGTTCAAACAGTTTTTGGTTTTGGCTGAAAATCTGTCAGCATGTAAAATGGGCACCCTCCGTTCTGATCGAGGGGGGGAATATATGTCTTCAGATTTTAATGCATTTCTGGCAGAACGTGGGATAAAACACCAGTGTACAGTGCCGTATACACCTCAACAGAATGGAGTTGCTGAACGAAAGAACAGGTCACTCATGGAGATGGCAAGGTGCATGGTCAAAAGTCAGGCTTTACCACATAGTTTCTGGCTTGAGGCTGTCATGTGTGCAGCATATGTACTGAACAGGTGTCCCACGAAAGCGTTGCAGTCTATCACTCCATATGAGGCTTGGCATGACCGCAAGCCATCTGTTGCTCATCTGCATGTTTTTGGTTGTTTGGCATATGCATTAGTGCCTGAACAACATCGCAGAAAATTGGATGATAAGGCAGTAAAATGTATTTTTGTTGGGTACAGTTCTGAAAGTAAAGGCTATCGTCTGTATCATCCACAGACTAAACGCATTCTGGTTAGCCGTGATGTTGTCTTTGTGGAAGATGCTATTCAGCCATTGCTTTCATGTACTAAGGAGACATCTGTTAGCTCCAAAGACATGTATGATACTTTGATGCCTCTTTTTACAGGTGGACAGGCTAGCGCTGGTCCTAATGAGGCAACTTCTCAGCCTTTGCAGGTTTCATATGATGATGCAGATCATTCCATTTCTGATGCAGATTTACATGATGCACTTGTTGATGAGAGAGCTGATATTGAACAGGCAAAAACTATGCCAAAATGGCTGGTGCAGACTTTGCGTGACAGCAAATTAGATGCACCTTTGTCATATCGTACTCGTTTAGGCTCTCATAGTACCTCCTTTGCATCAGATTGCTATGCTATGGCTGCATCTAGTCTCTGTGATGAGAATGAGCCTGTTTCTTTTGATGAAGCACAAAATTCAGAAAATTGGATGGCTGCTATGCAATCTGAATATGATGCTATAATGAAGAATGGTACATGGTCTTCATGTGACTTGCCTCCTGGCAAGAAGGCCATTGGCACTAAGTGGGTATACAAGCTGAAGCGTAAACCTGATGGTACAGTTGATAGGTATAAGGCTAGGCTTGTTGCAAAGGGTTATGCGCAGGAAAGAGGCATTGATTTTGATGAGACCTTTGCACCTACATGCCGTATGACTACTGTTCGGAGCATTTGTGCACTTGGAGCCCATCATGGTTGGAATGTACATCAGTTGGACATTAAAACAGCATTTCTGAATGGTGACTTGCATGAAGAAGTGTATGTTTTTCAGCCCCGTGGCTTTGTGCAGAAAGGGCATGAAAACCAGGTGTGCAGGTTAAAGAAGGCGTTATATGGTTTAAAGCAAGCACCACGTGCTTGGTATGAGAAAATACATGCCTATCTGATTGCACATGGTTTTGAGAACAGTCCAACTGAAAGCACCTTATATGTTAAGCGTGCTAATGATGTGCTTTTGATCATTGTTGTCTATGTAGACGACATGCTGCTCACTGGTCCTCTTGAGAAGCATATTGCTGATTTCAAGGCTGATTTGCATGCCTCATTTGAGATGTCTGATTTGGGGCATTTGCATCACTATTTGGGCATTCAGTTTATGCAAGTTGATGGTGGAATGGCTTTGTGTCAAACGAAATATATTGACACATTATTGCAGCGTTTTGGCCTTGAAGACTGTAAGCCTATTGCCACTCCTATGGAGACAGGTTTACGATTGAGTCTTCATGATGCTGGAGATGCATTTGATGCTGTTCTCTATCAGCAGGCTGTTGGATGCTTGATTTACTTATGCATTACTCGGCCAGATATTCAATTTGCTGTCTCACAGATGAGCAGGTTTATGCATTGCCCAGGAGTCACGCATTGGAAAGTGGTTAAGCGCATCTTTCGCTACTTGAGTGGTACTCGGCTACTTGGGTTGTTTTATCCCAAGGGGGGATCACTACCGCCAGATTTGCATGCTTTTTCTGACTCAGATTGGGCTGGTTGCTATGACACTCATGTGTCCACCAGTGGTTTTTGCTTCATGCTTGGTAGCTCATGTATATCTTGGTTGAGCAAGAAGCAGCCTACTGTGGCCACTTCTAGTTGTGAGGCTGAGTATAGGGCAGCTTTCACAGCGACTGTTGAGTGTGTGTGGCTCAGACGCCTTATGGCTGATTTGGGTGTTGGCCAGTCTTCTGCCACCACCATCTTCACTGACAGTCAGAGCGCATTGGCAGTTGCGAGGAACCCTGTGTTCCATGCTCGCACTAAGCACATTGAGGTGCATTATCACTATGTCAGGGAGAGGTTCTCTGCTGGGGAGATCAGCTTGGCATATGTGCCCACGCAGGAAAACATTGCAGACCTTTTCACGAAGGCTCTGCCTAGGGAGAAGTTTGAAGCTTTCCGCAAAGCTTTGGGCTTACTTCCTTTTGTGGAGTGATTTCCACATAGCTCGGCACTTCCTTATACATGAGTGCCAGCTCCTTGTTCACCGCATCACTCCCAGGGGGGATTTGTTTATATATTTAGGTAGTGATGTGTGTGAACACTCTAGGACCGCCGGGGCACTTTTTTCCCTCTTTAGGAGGTTTTTTTCCCCCGGCTTGTATATACGCCTATTGCCCTAATGGGCTACTTATCTTTGTACATTCTCAAGTAATACATTCAGTCTTGTGTGTTGTGCTCCAAGCTTCTTCTTCTTCCTTGTGCTGTTCGCGTGCTTCCGCAGATGTCTAACTCCAGCATGAACATGTGTCCCACTAAAGCATTGCAGTATATCACTACGTATGAGGCTTGGCATGATCGCAAGCCATCTGTTGCTCATCCGCGTGTTTTTGGCTGTTTGGCATATGCATTAGTGCTTGAACAACATCGCAAAAAAATGGATGATAAAGTAGTAAAATGTATTTTTGTTGGGTACAGTTCTGCAAGCAAAGGCTATCGTCTGTATCATCCACAAACTAAATGCATTATGGTTAGCCATGATGTTGTTTTTGTGGAAGATGATATTCAACCCTTACTTTCATGTACAAAGGAGACATCCGTTAGCTTCAAAGACATGTATGATACTTTGCTGCCTCTTTTTACAAGTGGACAGTCTAGTGCTATTCCTAATGAGGTAACTTCTCAGCCATTGTAGGTTTCATGTGATGATGCAGATCATTCCATTTCTTATGTAGATTTGCATGATGCACTTATCGATGAGAGAGCTGATATTGAGGAGGCAAAAACTATGCCAAAATGGCTAGTGCAGACTTTGTGTGATAGCAAATTAGATGCACCTCTGTCATACCGTACTCGTTCAGGCTCTCATAGTGCCTCCTTTGCATCAGATTTCTATGCTATGGCTGCATGTGGTCTCTGTGATGAGACTGAGCCTATTTCGTTTGAGGAAGCACAAAATTCTAAACATTGGATGGATGCAATGCAATTTGAACATGATGCTATCATGATTGTACCTGGCCTTTATGTGACTTTCGTCCTAGTAAGAAGGCCATTGGCACTAAGTGGGTATACAAGCTAAAGTGTAAACCTGATGGAACAGTTGACAGGTATAAGGCTAGGCTTGTTGCAAAGGTTTATGCGTAGGAAAGAGGCATTGATTTTGATGAGACGTTTGCACCTACATGCCGAATGACTACTGTTCATAGCATTTGTGCACTTGCAGCTCATCATGGTTGGGATGTACATCAGTTGCACATTAAAACAACATTTTTGAATGTTGAATTTCATGAAGAAGTGTATGTTTTTAGCCCCATGGATTCATCCAGAAAGGGCATGAAAACCAAGTGTGCAGGTTAAGAAAGGCTTTATATGGTTTGAAACAAGCACCACGTGCTTGGTATGAAAAGATACATGCCTATCTGATTGCACATGGTTTTGAGAACAGTCCAAATAAAAGCACCTTATATGTCAAGCATGCTAATGATGTACTTCTGATCATTGTGGTGTATGTTGATGACATGCTACTCACTGGTCCTCATGAGAAGCATATTGCTGATTTCAAGGCTGATTTACATGCCTCATTTGAGATGTCTGATTTGGGGCATTTGCATCATTATTTGGGCATTTAGTTTACGCATGTTGATGCTGGAATGGCTTTATGTTAAACGAAATATTTTGACACATTATTGCAGCGTTTTGGCCTTGAAGATTGTAAACCTATTGCCACTCCTATGGAGACAGGTTTATGATTGAGTCTTCATGATGCTAGAGATGCATTTGATGATGTTCTCTATCAGCAGGCTATTGGATGCTTGATTTACTTATGCATTACTTGGCCAGATATTCGGTTTGCTATCTCACAGATGAGCAGGTTTATGCATTGCCCAGGTGTCAAGCATTGGCAGGCGGTTAAGCGCATCTTTCACTATTTGAGTGGTACCCGATTACTTGGATTGTTTTATCCCAAGGGGGGATCACTACCGCCAGATTTGAATGCTTTTTCTGAAGTGATTGGGCTGGTTGCTATGACACTTGTGTGTCCACTAGTGGCATTTGCTTCGTGCTTGGTAGCTCATGTATATCTTGGTTGAGCAAGAAGCAGCCTACTATGGCCACTTCTAGTTGTGAGGCTGAGTATAGGGTAGCTTTCAGAACAATCGTTGAGTGTGTGTGGCTAAGACGCCTTATGGATGATTTGGGTGTTGGTCAGTCTTGTGCCACCACCATCTTCACTAATAGTCAGAGCGCATTGGCAATTGCAAGGAGTGTTCCATGCTCGCATTAAGCACATTGAGGTGCATGATCATTATTTCAGGGAGAGGTTCTCTGGGGGGGAGATCAACTTGGCATATGTGCCCATGCAAGAGAACATTGTAGACCTTTTCACGAAGGCTCTGCCTACGAAGAAGTTTGAAGCTTTTCACAAAGATTTGGGCTTACTTCCTTTTGTGGATTGATTCCACATAGCTTGGCACTTCCTTATACATGAGTGCTAGCTCCTTGTTCACCACATCAGTCCTAGGGGGGATTTGTTGATATATTTAGGTAGTGATGTGTGTGAACACACTAGGACTGCGGGGCACTTTTTCGCCTCTTTAGGAGGGTTTTTCCCCCCGACTTGTATATATGCCTATTGCCCTAATGAGCTACTTATCTTTGTACATTCTAGTGGTAATACATTCTGTGTTGTGTGTTTTGCTCCAAGCTTCTTCTTCTTCCTTGTGTTGTTCGTGTGCTTCTGCAGACGTCTAACTCCAACAAAGTCAAGGTGGCCATCAAACATGATGAAAATATTTCCCTAGCTATCCTTTGATAGTTCTTCGATTAGAGGGGCATCCACCATCATTGAGCTCTAGTTGAAGAAGAGAAGAGGATATTCAAATTTTTTGTAACTCACCTTTGTAAATTTTTTTTTTGCTTCTACACATGCAAATCATAAATTTGTTGTGTGAAAATTGTGTCTCAACATGTTATTCAACTTCCTCGATAAGGTACATTTTCTATTATTTGTGTGTTTGGTTCGATAGATACTTTGAGGGAACAAAGGTAGGATATAGTTTTGAAAGCAACTCAAGAAAGATCTCTAAGATTGGATGGTCAAATATTTTTGGAAATCTCATATCCATATCTAGTACATTTCAAGTTGACCATTTTTATATATGAAAAATGAAGGGTAATCTTGCATGGAAAAAGTGAAATCCACCAAGTTTTTCACTCGAAGATTAGTCTTGAGGCATTTAAGAGGGAAATTGATCACCTTTAGTCTCATTTGTCTTGTATTTTACATACTTCAATTATATCTCTTGATATCAATAGTTGCACTTAGTTGAAAGTTTCATCAAAGGATCTACAAGTCTACAAATGTATATCTTCATTAACTTGGTTATAAATTTTGTTAAAAATTTTGAAATATTTAATTTATGTGAAATCAGTTTCCCCTTACATTTGACAAAACAATAAAAAAAATGAAAATTTGGCTCTATTTAGGGGTGCATCAAGTTTGGGAAAAGAGGACACCATTTCAAATTTCTATAGGCAAAGCAAACTAGCGAAATTTAGATGACCAAAGCATGCATGCGAAAGCTTTGCATCTGAAATAACCTGATAATCATGAACTACACATGTTGAATCATTCTTAGTTTTTGTGTAATCTATGAGCTTATACAACTCTTGAAATAAAATGCTAGAAGTGATGATAACATTATCATTCGAGAGATCACCAATTGTGAATTTGTCATCAACAATTTGACAACCAACCTAATCTTGGCTAGTGTTGAAACTCATAACAAAATTTTCTTGATTCCCGAAACATATAAGGCATCTGACACTGTGAAAGAACTATTATCAGTAGTAGTCAAAGTGTCTTTCCAACTAGCATCATAGAATAAGATTTGGTAGCACATGTGATAGTATTCCTTGTAGGAGCAGGCTCAAGTGAAGTGAAGAAAATGTCTTGCAAGGTAATATCTTTGGTTGCACCATTATCAAAGTACCAAACATCCAATTCTATTATAGACATTCACTATTCATGAGAAGATGGATCATAGCTGCACTGAGTAGTAAATGCCCATTCTTCATTCTGAACAAGATTACCAAACTCTGTTTTAGGTGTAGAGGCCCCTACAACAACCATTCCAACCTCTTTCTTGTTTGCCTCTTTTGCAACTATTTTAGGAAAACTCTTAATGACATGGTCATTTGCCTTATAGAACTTGAAAAACTGTTTTTGCTTTTCTTTCTTCTTCTCATTTGTCTTCGTGATTGATTGTGTCACATTAGCATATTTCTGCTTACTAGTAGATGAGCTCCATTTACCTTTGCTCTTTTGATTGGCTAAGAAAGCTTAACCTACAACATGCATAATTGAACTATTTTGCCTAGAGTTATATTCTTGCAATATAATGAAGACTAACTCCTCAAATGTTAAGGTATTTGGATTGCCTTGCATCATCAACTAAAGAGTAGAAACAAAAAATAGATATGAATTTGGAATATTGTTAAGAATACTCTACACAAGTGAACTATCTATCAAGATTTCATCAACATAGATCAATTGCTCTTTTCAATCTCTAATCTTTGTCAAAAAATTTTCCATTGAATCTCTTTCATTCAAATGCTCACTCTCCAATTGTTTTTGGAAGTAAGCAATACGAACCTCATTTCTTGCCTGGTCTAATGTTGCAAGAGTATCCCAAGCATCTTTTGTTATCTTGTAGGAGTGAATGTGAGGGATATTAGCGTGTTTATGCATGTCCATGTGCATCTCTAACATCCCAACAAATTAGTTGCCCTTCAATAGGTGCAACAAGAACTAGAGCAAAACTAAGAAATTGAAGATCATCATCTTCAACACCATCTGCATCACCTTCACTCACTGTATTTGCAGGTGTAGTAGGACATTTTTCAACACCCTGCATAGTTACACTAGCCTTTTTCTACCAATACATGATGCATCATATATGCCCACAATGGGTAATTAGTACCATCCAATTTATCCTCAATTTCCAACATATGTAATACACCATTGCTTTCAGCCATGACTAGGGACTAAATATCCAAGTGTGAAAAAATGATTGTGTCTCAAAAAGTTGAACAGAAATACCCAAACAAGCTCTACTAGACTTGTTGCAGGCTTTGAGATTGTGACCAAAGGGATCTCAACGATACCCTAGCAAGGACCTTCTCTTATACCAATTATTGGAGTTTGAGGTCTATGAAAGCACACAAAAAAGCACAAGGAAGAAGAAGAAGAAGCTTGAAGAATAACAAAATACTAAATGTGTTACCAAGTGAATGTTTGAAGATAAGTGATCCATTAGGGTTATAGGCATATATACAAGCGGGGGGTTAAAAACCTCCTAAAGAGGGAAAAAAGTGCTCTAGTCATCCTAAGTTTGATCACACACATCACCACCAAAACATATCAACAAAGTCTTTTTTTTGCAAGTTTTTTTGAGGGAAGACTCTTCCTTACTAAAAAGTATACAAAATACAAATGCCATTTCTATATATAGCTCTTCTATTGTACAAGGTTTATGAAAAACTATACAAAATATATGGAAAATCATTAGAGAACTTGGAAATTTTATGGGCTTTCCACTATGTAACACACAAGAAGCTTCCTTTTGTATCGTTGATGTATGTTTCAAGGTTTGTTGATGATGAATCAAGAGCTTACATGAAGAACTCATATAGAACATGAGTCAATGTGACCCCAACTAAGCGGAACACAAAGCAACCTTCTGATGCCCTTCTCTTCCTTGAAGGAAATCTTAGATAGTATGCCCAAAGCTCAAACGACTAAGGATACTAGGGTTAGTAGCTTATGAAAAATCACCAAGGAGAATAGAGTAATTATCTTATAGAGATTCATTTTGAACTTTTAATCATCAAGTATGAAATTTCATTGGCTTATTTAGATACAATTCTTGAATGAACTAAGCTAGAATTCCTTGAGGGAAATCATAGGCATCATGACTAAAACAAAAATAACCAAGAAGACTAGGATAAGTCTCCTATAAAGAGTCCTTTTGCAATTTTACTCACACCCACAATACTCATACAATCCCTCTTATCTCACAAACTAAGACTCCATACACTTCTACAGTCTTGGTTCCGTTTTGTCTCACGACCTTTGGTATGGATGTTGAATTCCCACTAATCAATACCATCCATGTATTCAATTCATACACATTCTTTTTTACTTCTGATTTTATGTATAGAGAAGCAAGTGAGAAGTTTTTTTTAAATTATTTTTTGAAAATTCAATCATCAATCTCCTCTTCTAGTTATCTTTCAAAGAATTGAAATGAACAAAACATACTGTTATAAAGTAGCTTAGACAAGGTTGAAGCTATTCATAACATTAAATACTTGTGGATTATTTAAAATGTTACAAGCATAGCTTAGTAGTTAAGTCTCAAGGATGGGAAGCAAGAGGTCTTGGGTTCAACCCCATGTGGAGCATGAAGAGAGAGTTTTTCCCAAAGAGCTTTAGAGCCTTACAAAAGCATCCACTCAAATTAAAATGAGTCAAATTGAGTTTTGTGAGACTTAACTCAAGCAATGAGTACATTTACCACTCGTGCAATCTGATGAAAGTTGCTAAAGTAGTGGTGGAGATTTCACATATAAAAGTGACTTTAGTTACTCCAAAGGTCAACCAATGATTTCTTTGTCATCCATAGATGCACCATAAAAGCATAGGATACTTGTATATGTTAAAGTGTGTTATACATATTAAATAGAATAATTTCATTCTAACTAAAAAGTTCAGCAAAAGAGAATAAAAGTTAAAGAAATCATGAAGTTAAGTATCTTCTTAGTGGGGCCATAAAGATAAGTATTTTTTAGGTCTTGCACTTATTCCAAGTAGGTTAAGAGTTAACCTTAAAACAAACTTCCAAGAGGATTTTAAATATCCAAAAAGAATCGAGAATTAATTCTAATGTACAACTTGGAAGTGATAGTCATCATCCAAGTTAGCAACAACTAAGTTAAGCAACAATCATCTCAATTGTGTATAGTCTGCATAAGGGTTGAGATATTTTAAGACTAAGAATATTCCTTCAAGAAAGATGGAAGTAAAGTATGAAAGATAATCTATATACTTCCTACGTAAGCCCCAAACCAAAGAAAATGGTGCTTAAGTTTTATGATTAATATACCCAAAGGTGTATCAAGCTTGAAGAGATTCTATAGATTTAGAATATGAAAAGCATTATGGATGCTTATACTTGAGTTGAGGGGGAGATCTCTAAAAAATCCTTAGGGTAATCTAATGATATTGGTAGATTGAGAAGGAGATCTTAAAAATAAAGACTAAGTTTTTATCACTTTCACTTTATCAGTATGTTCTGATCAAAATTGGAACAACAATATCAAAATGGTTGCAATTGTAACTACTATTTTGTTAGAAGTGTAAGTCTTGGATAAAGGCTATGCAAGTCTTGGCACGAAACCCATGAATAGTTCATGAGAATACAATTTTTTATCTTAAGTAAAGAATCCTAAGTAGGAAAGGATTGACTCACGAAAAGAGTTTCTCCACGATGAGGTAAAAAGGGATCAAATGATTCCCACACAATTGAAATCCTAAGACAAGGCTAGTTTTCTACTTGAGGATCTTAAGTTTGAAGATCAGAGAAACAAAACAATGTTGAATGTTTTGTTTTAGAGCATGAAAAGAAAAGTTCCAACCTTGGAGCAAGGTGTTGAGTCTCAAGTTATTAGGAATTGGCACAATGATCAATTTCTAGTACAGAGTTTGGAACTTAAGGAAAATTGGTTCAAGCAAAAGTCATTGCATGATGGTGTGGATGTGGTGAAACACAAACCTTGAAAATTCTTTTGTCCTCCACATTCCAAAGAGTATAACCTTGAAAATTCCTTTGTCCTCCACATTCCACACTAGGTTGTTAACACACACATACCTTGAAAATTCCTTCGATCTTCACATTCGAGAACTTATAAGTATGTTTTTAATTTGTATACGAGGAGAGTATTAGAAGAGTGGACACTTTGCAATGTGATGATGATGGACAATATTGAGGAATACGTATTGCTGCTCTATAAGTTTGGAATGCTGCAAAATAATAGACCTGGACAATATTGAGGAATACGTATTGCTGCTCTATAAGTTTGGAATGCTGCAGAATAATAGACCACAGTCTTCGCGAAGATATCATCCAGTGTGGAAGAGTTGCTGTTAACTTACGACCTGCGAAGATCTCCGATTCTCTTATGGCGCTTGTCTTCAAGGTGCTTCTTCCATTTTCCAGGGACCATCTTTGTTTCTTATTTTTGCTGGCGTTATTTTAGAGGATTATCTTTGTTCGCTTGCAGAAATCGGCCGTGCTAGAATTGCTTTCTATTTCTTTTTAACTAGTATGCGCGCGCGCGCACGCACACACAGAGAGAGAGAGAGAGAGAGAGAGAGAGAGAGAGAGAGAGAGAGAGAGAGAGAGAGAGAGAGAGAGAGAGAGAGAGAGAGAGAGAGAGAGAGAGAGAGAGAGAGATCATCAGTACATGTTGTAGATTACGTTGTTGTTTTTTTCTTTCCCGCTCTTTACCATTCCTCTTGTCTGGTTACAATTTTGATCGTATGAAGATGTAGCACATTAGCTTTGAAAAGGGTAAGTTTTTGAAAAGTCTTTGAATTTTTTGGGAGGCATGCTCTAGAAGTACAAATCACTTTCATTCTTCTTGTTCTTGCTTGTCTATTGTTACTGTGCACATTTTGATTGTAGTTCACTGTATATATTTTGATTGTACCTAATGGAATTGGTTTACAATATGATCAGCGTACTACACAGCAAGCTAAAACATCAGAATCTATAGCACACTCGGTTTTTGGGTTTGGAAATAGTGTTATTTTATCTACGAATTCAGTCTTTTGATTGTTTGATTTAATAATGAAACAAAGAAACATATAAATGGATTATTTGGTGTGATCCACAAAGAATAGTCCATAGAGGCAGCAATCAGAAAACTGCAGTGTGTATGCAACTCACCTCAGGCTTGGTGCCTTTCATAACCTTATGAACAAAGACTTCGTTGATGGCCATGGGATCCAAGTTGTCCCTGCCCTGAGGAAGCCTTAGATATGCCATTGGGACTTAAATCTTGACGCAATCTTTGTTGTGTTATCAATTGTAACTTGAAACGTTTCTTTAACTTCTTGTGGCAGATAAGGAATGCTTGAGAGATGTTCTTGATGAAGCTTTTGACCAAACCCATAAATGTTAAATCTATAATTCAAAGCTCACTCTAGACCTCATAGAATGTTTTTATCCCTGTTAGTGTATTGTTTTTTGATGATTTTTTTTTTCTCGATGTGCATTGCGGGTGTCAAGGTCATCATGTTACCGCCTAGAGGGTAGAGCTTAAAAAAGAGCAAGTTTGGGGGCATAGGCTGCAAAAGCCCTATGTGCATGAGGAGGAAGGGAAAGATAGGTAAAGAATAACCCCAAAATAAACCTCAGATCTCTAAAGCTAATACTGCTAGATTAGTGTAGGAAAACAATATCCAAAATCCTTTTCTTACCTTGATATCCAACTTCCAAGTAATCTTTTTTGGTATTGAAGTGTCGAAATCCATTTATGACGCTTGAGAGAGGATGGATAGGGGATTGTTTTAGCTCATAAAGACCCCTTTCTAGTTGCACACTAAATACTCTTTTGTTAGAATACCAATCTCTTGGATACCTCACATATAACTCTTCAATTCACCATGTAAAAAGGTGAATTTTACATTCAATATGATTTTGGACTCGTATAATGATAATAATTGCACAAAGAATATGATTGAGTCTTTTTTCACCATAGAAGAAAGTGCCTCTTGAAAATCGGTACCTTCCTTATGTGGCATGTGCATAGTGTCAAGCGGGAGGAGATAAGGAAGAGAACTTTCACACACACACACACACACACACACACACACACACACACACAAAAAAAAAAAAAAAAAAAGGTGGAGCACGCACGGATTGAGGCAAGGAAGAACGATCTTCTTCTTCTTCATCTTCTATTACATAAAGAGAATATACAGGAATGACAATAAGTATAATATAAAAAGAGCAATACATGAAGAAAACTCAAATTATTTTGAATGCGTGAGATTACAAGAAACAAATGTGCCATATCTCACGTTAAATAAATTCGGTGAAGCTCACTGAAAATATCCATCATATACATCAACATAACCACTATACATGTAAGAGAAAAGAAAGTGGTACATTTCATCCTCGATCATCACGTGTAGAGCTTGATATCTTAACACTCCTCCTCAAGCTCAATATAGTCTTGTAATTTCAACATCTTTCGGAACTACTTCAACTTTTGTGCTCTAAGTGCTTTAGTGAAAATAACAATAATCCCTCATCTGTCCTCACATATACAACATATCAACATTCTGCACATTTGTCCTCACATAGTCAGGATCGATATCTCTTGTCAATATCTTCTCCTTGATGAAGTGATAATGTACTTTGATATGCTTTGTTCTTGCATGAAAGACAAAATTTCATGCTAACTGTATATACTGCTAAGATTATCATAATAAATGGTAATAGGTTTTTGCACTTTTGTGCCTAAATCTTCAAGTAGGATCTTTAGCCATGCTACCATTGCAACATCTTTGTACTCAGCCTTTGAACTTTGCAAAGGAATAGCGGGTTGCTTCGTAGTGCTCCAATGTGGTTTTGTGGAACTTGCATAAGAAGCAATGTGGTTTTTTGGAACTTGCATAAATTGACTTTGAATTCTCATAATGTAGCTTAGATCAGTCCTTGTAAATGTGAGATGAATGAAGCTTTCCACAATTCTCTTGTACATAGTAGCATTTTTCAGTGTGTCCCTTGAGATAGAATCCAACTTTAAATATTGATCCAATGATGTAGAAATTGGCTTATAATCAGCCATATCATATCTTTGTAGCATACTGGCATATTGTCTTTGGGAAAGTCATATACCTATTTTTGTATGTTTAAATTCAATGTCCAAAAAATAACAAAATACACCAAGATCTTTCATGTCAAATTTTTGCATGAGGAGTTTCTTTATTTTTTAATGCTTTGTTTATCACCACCTATGATCAAGTCATCAACATAAATGGCCACAATTATGATGCCATCATCAACCTTCCTTGCATAGAACGAGTGATCTGCATCACACAAAAAATCCGATTGAAGTTAAATAATAAGCAATCCTTACATGTCAAGCACGAGGGGTTTGTTTAAGTCCATGCAAAACCTTTTCCAAGCTGCATTGAGGATGTTTTGGATCCTCGGACCTCATATCATCATGGGTGGTGCATCTTTACTTATTCATGCAACTCACCATGTAAGAAAGCATTGTTCACATTCGTTTGATGCGAAATCCATCCTTTTGTTGTAGCTAATTCAACAAGTGCTCTAACAATAGTTGCCGTCTTCAACCTGCATACATATCCAAGGTGCTTTGAATCCTCGTACCCTTGTAGCTTGTCCATGTGTACTTCCTACAACTCATCATATAAGAAAGCATTTATGCAAATTCCATCCTTTTGTTGTAGCGAATGCAACAAGTGCTCTAACAATAGCCATTTTAGCCACAAGACTGAATGTTTTCCCATAATGAATTCTATATGTTTGTGCATAGCCTTTGGCTTCTAACCATGTTTTAGACTTGTTTGTGCCAACATCAACATTATGTTGTACTCAATCTTCATGAAGATTATCATTAAGAAAAGTTGTTTTGATATTTGATTGGCATACTTTTTGACCAAAGAATGCAACAAGAGAAAGTACAAGCTTGATTATGGTCGTTCTAGAAGTAGGAGCAAATGTCTCATCATAATCAATACCTTTTTTGTGTGCGTAACCTTTGCAACTAACATGCTTTATACGTGTCAATTGTACCATCCACTTTTATTTTGATCTTGAAGATCCACTTCACAACAATAGCTTTCTTACCCGCTGGTAACTCACAAAGCTTCCATGTTTGATTCTTTTGAATAGAATCAATCTCCATTCGCAGGTCCTTTCTAGATGAAGTAAATGCAAGAATGTCATGAATTTCAAAAACTTTGGCATAATTTACGTGATTTGCATGATCTTTCTGACTTTTTATCTTTCTTTTAAAACTTTGGATGCCATTATCTTGTACAGTTTGCAAAAACCACTTTGGAAGTTTCTAAAAAACTGGTGCCATCTCTCGTTCCTCTGTCGTTCTTGAAGATTCTTCAATTTCATGAAATGGTTTCTCTTCAATAGGTTGACTAGGAATGGAAGGTGTAGGTTGTGATATAACAAAATTCGGTTTGTGTAGGAGTTACGACTTTCTCTTTACCATTATATTTATAAACCTATGTAAGGGGTTTGAGAAGGTTGATCACCCCCTTGTATGGCTGAATATAAGGATCCAAATTTCTTTCAAAGAATGCAAAATTATCTTCCTTTATAAAATCTAGAATTTCTACAAAAGATGTCATAAATTTGATTTTTTGCTATATATGCATTGTGTGAGAGTAGGGTTTACTTGCTTCTAGTATATATAATCTAACTTTGTTTTAATGCCATAATCAACAAAAATGGCTTTGATAGCTTTCTCATCTAGCTTATCACGATACTTCTTCTCAATGTGAACATAAATGGAGAACCAAAAACTTTGAAATAATCCACATTGGGCTTCTTACCATAATAGGTTTCATAAGGTGTAATCACCTTCAAAGCTTTTTTGGAAAGACCTGCGAAGAATGTGATTAGCGGCATGAATAACATCATACCAAAGCTTTGGTGAAAGGTTCTTTTAAAGACGTCATACTAGGTGCCATTTTCTTTGCAACACATTCTATTTTGGAGTGTAAGCAACATAATAAAATACCTTCTTGCAACTCGTTATGAGAATAAAATACATTCTTGCAACTCTTTATGTGCTTAGTAGCTCTATTGAGTTAGTAAGAGAATAAAATACCTTCTTGCAACTCGTTATGTGCTTAGTAGCTCCATAATAAAAAAAATTCAAGGATTTTCTTATATTGCATTCAATGTTGCTTGATCAAAAGACACCTCTTCTATGCTAGCACATGCAAAAGATTCTTCACTTGAAGAAGATTTATCTTTTGATATCTCTTCAACATTGTTACATGATGCTTTTTTCTTTTCATTGAAAATCCTTCTTTTTTGCATTTTGCAATATGATGACTGTGTTTCTTGCAATAATGGCATATATCCTTTATAGATGTAGATGTGGATGAAGTAGATTTCTCATTGGGTGTGGATGAAGTAGTTGAAGTAGATGTTGAAGATGTAGTAGACGAGTTAGAAGTAGATGAATTGCTTTCTTTCTTATTTGTGGAGTTTTCTTCTCCTTCTTTTGTAGTCTTCTCCTCCTCCTCCTTGCCTCTGGATAATGATACCATAGCTTCATCATTCTCTTTCGTAATGTTTTGCTGAACTTCATCTTGAAGTAATAAGAATCACAATTCTTCAAATGATATTTCTTTATTTTTTATATAGAGAGAAAGAGAAGTAATAAGAACGATATGTAGATGGAAATGAATTGATGATTGTGGTTACCATCTCTTCATAAAAAATGCTTACTTCATTATTCGGAAGTTGATCATGAGTGCTCTTAAGCTTTAGAATATTTGTACTGACTCATCAACTTTCATGCGTGTGATGGCTAACGGTCTCCTTAGATGAGCTTTCCTAGCAAGATTTTTGCTTTGACATAGATTTTGATGAGAGGTTCTGCATGGCTTGAATTGAGGAATGTTATATACGTTTAACACACATAGCAATAAGTGAGAGTGCGTGAGCATCTCTAGAATCTCGTCTTGATCGAGATTCGCTTGTATGAAGGTTGAATGTGCTTCCTTTTGTCTTCGGATGATGCAACAATTTTTTCTTCTTCTTCCTCTTCTATTTTTGGGCTAAAATTGGGGCATAAGGCTTCTTGGAAAAAGAGTCAACATCCTCAACCAATTGCCTTGGTCTTGGTGCACCTCATAATGCGCTTTTCACGAGTTTGTACAAAATTAACTTCTTTTTTGAAGGGAAAAAGCGAATTTGTAAAAATCTTTTGGAAGATAATATGATACCTAAGATATGGTGCTTTTCTTGATCTAGAGAATGAGAGCTACAAGAATATGTATTTTATTTCTAAGAAGCTCTAATTTGAAAATCAGGCTGAGGGTTTTGATGCCCTAAATGATTTTGGATCATAAGGTGCTATATATCATTAGATAGATCTTGATGAGATCTATAAGATTATGTCAAAACATTTGGAGCATGTTGACCATTTTTGAAAATTAGGATTTGTTGGAATTTAGGGATTAGACCTCTCAATGTGACATAGTCTCTCCAATAGTTAACAACTCCTTACAACCCTTCATCCAACGGGGTGGTTGAAAGGGTTAATAATACATTGTCTAAGAGGATCCATTGCAAGTTGTCCATTGCTAATCTCCCTCAACAATTTTGGGAAGAGGCACTTAAAGAACTGCGGTCCATGTTTACGATAGGTCTTCCAAGCATGCATAGTAGCAGCGTGAAACCTTACGTCTCATGCCATTCAATTCTTAAGGTACCGTACCGTATGTACCTTACCTTTCGGTTCGTCCCACAGTTCATAAGTGAGTTATGTTAGGTATTTTGAAGTTTTGTGCCCACTTCTTGCAAACATTACTTGGAGTTTTTCGAAGCATTGTTCAACTCTTTTTCGATCACCGTTGCATACTCTCACTGTGTCCATGGCATCTTGTAGCCCCTTGTGTCCATGCCATTGGTGCGTGTGAGAGTGCCCTTCATTGAAGCCACTTCGTGCCCTTCCATAGTGTGATAAGTAACTACATATACGGATTTCAAATACCGAAGTCTTAGTGTAGGTCTTGAGCCCAAGTGTGGATAATCTTTGTAGCTTTTAGTTTAATGTGCACTTTAATTTTTCCATTGTCTAAATGCTTGATGGATATTATAAATCTTTTCATGGATATTGGTTCTTGCATACATAAATGATAAATGTGTAACAAAATAAAACATCCATACAATGTACATACATATACATATATACATACATACATACTACATCGTGACTACTTTCAAGTGGTAACATATACATACATACATACATACATACATACATATGTATACGTACATAATGTACATTGCTAATTAGTAGCTAATTAGTCTAATGTGCATTTTAATTTCTCCATTGTCTAAATGCTTGATGGATATCTTAAATCTTTTCATGGATATTACTTCTTGCATACATAAATGATAAATGTGTAACAAAATAATACATCCTTACAATGTACATACATACATACTAGATAGTGACAACTTTCAAGTGGTAACATATACATACATACATACATATGTATACATACATAATGTACATTGCATGCACGCACACACACATATACACACATACATACATACATACATACATACATACATACATACATACATACCTATGTACCTATCTACGTATGTAGGTACATATATACATGTGTGTATGTATGTATGTATGTATGTATATACCCCAACGTACCTTTCAAACCTTACCTTGGAGGTAAGATTCGGCTCATGTACCGAACCTTACGAACCTAACCACCTTGCGACCATGTTATAGATAGTGGCATTTGGTGGGGCAATGTAATAAAGTGATAGGTAGGAGATGGTTGAACCCATAGTTGTTACTGACGGGATTCTGACTTCTGACTTCTGACGGGAAACCGACTTATGACGAGTAAGGAAAAACGTTTCTGACGTGACCAATTTTTTTTTAATAAAAATGCATGAAACACATGGATAATATTTAGTACTTCATTTCAAACATAAAACTCAACAAAAATATAGTTACTAGAATATGAAAATAGGTGCAAACTCCAAAATACCATTTCATATTATGTAAAGCATGCTGCATACTATCGGATAATGAAAATAGAGTTAGAACTTAGAACTTAGAGCTGAAAACATAACAGTGATCAATCATCAGCCTCTTCCTCCTCCTCCTCCTCCTCATCATCATCATCATCATCATCATCAATACCAACATTTGCATCATCATCATCACCATGATGTGTAGATGAAGGACCCTCATCTCCATGTACATATCTCTTAGTAATAGAGGTTATAGAATTGAGAGGAATTTCCTCACCCTCTACACTCTTTTGCATTTGAAGCAATCTTTCATCATCTTGCTCTTTTTCAATCATCTCCAAAGTAGCTTCTTGCATTTCAAACCCCTTCTCTTTTATCTTCATTGCAAGCCGAAGATTGGTATGAATATAAACTAGTTTTTCCGTATTTTTTGGAAGAAGCTTACTCCTCCTTTTAGTATGAATCAAAGAAAATGTGCTCCAATTCCTCTCACATGGGGAAGCACAAGTACCTTGTGAGAGAATACGAAGAGCCAATGCTTGCAAATTGGGTGTATGTGCCCCAAAAGACTCCCACCACATCACACCATGATGCATTCTTTTTGGATCTTTAGCAAGTTGTCTTGCAAATGTGCCAGACATAGTCTTAAAAATATGTAACTCATCAAATAATACACCTTGTTTATCAACATCATTATGCGTCCATCTTTCAATTACATCCATCCAACCATCATTTACTTCTCCATCCTTCTCAGGACATCTCTCTCTCCAAATAGGATGCAAAATATATGCTGCAGCATGAAGGGGAGAATGTAGCATATTCCACCTCAATGCATAATGCTTTGACCTCCTCAAGTCTTACATTATCAATACTATCCAATTTTCCAATTTTCTCTATCATTCTATCTGTAAGCTCATGTATGAACCCCATGGTGGCCCCTTCTCGATCAGCCAAGCGCAAAACATGCAAGATAGGAGCACAAACATTGACAATTTCACGTGCACTCCTCCAAAAAAAAGCACTTAACACTATGGAAGAAACATCATCTGCATTTTGTGTCCTGGATACTTTCTTCCTAGTGTATTCAGAAGACACAATCATAGACCGCAAGCCATTGTATACTCTTTCATCAAGTAGATTAGAGAGCATAATAAACATGTAGGCTCTAGTTTGTGCAGGTTTTAGCAAATCTTTGGCACTAAATTTCCTAAAAAGTGCAAGTATGGATGGCTTCATTGTCACAAAAGTTACAATCTTCATTGCTTGAGTCAAAACCGGTTTCACCCATGCTAGAGCACCAATGTCTTCAAAGAGAAGATGAAGACAATGACATGTGCATCTGGTGTAAAATATGTGAGGTCATTCTTGCTCAACCAAATAATCTGCTCTCACACAATTGGATGCATTGTCCATACATACTTGAACCACATTACTAGGTCCAACATCCATAATTGCATCTCTTAAAACTTCAAAGATATACTCCCCAGATTTAATTTGGCATGACGTGTCAATTGATTTCAAAAACATCGTGCCATAAATGCATGACACCGTTATGTTTATGATTGGCCTATTCCTAGTATCAGAGCAGCCATCACATAATATGCTACATCCAAATTGCTTCCACTTCTCACGCATTTGAAGCAAATCATTTTCAATACACCTTACCTCATCATATAATTGCCTTGTGCGAAGATTATGATATGAGGGAGGTTTGAAAGAAGCACCTTCATGCCCAATTGCATTTACCATATCAAGAAAGTAAGGACTCCTTACTTTCCAGAAAGGAATATCTTCTGCAAAAAAAAACCTTCTCAAAGCTTTAATTGCCTCATCTCTTGCTTGGGACTCCCAAGCCTTTTGCAAAGGTCCTTGTGAAGCTTTGGCTCTTTTCATTCCATGCATGCTTGAAGATTCTCCACAAGGCATTGCATACTCTTCATTTCCAACATCAGATGTCTCTCCAATGCTTCCCATTGGAGTGTGTGCATGTGATTCTTCATGTGAATGCAATCCAAAAGGTGTGCCACTTTCTTGACTCCCTTTGCCCTGCAATTTTCTGCATGCATCTCTTATGTACTCGGGTGCACTATTGCATTTGTCAACTCCATACCCTTTCAAACCAAGTATGTGAGCTCTAATACGGTTAGCTCCCCCATCCCAAGCATGAGAGCAAAACTTGCATTTAACTGTCCAATTCCCTTTTGGTAGAGATTTCACTTTCTCCACATATTCCCATTCACCTCCCGCTTTTCGAGGCATCTGCACAAACATTACCATAAAATGAAATCAATTGACATTTCCTCAATAATCATTCAGTAATAATAGAAGATCAACAGATGTCAGAATTTATAAATTGTAGGAATTCCATTGAAATTTAATGCATCCTGCATCATGCATCATGTGACATGGATGATGGATAATTCTCTGTGTATACAGTGCTCACTGCTGAAGCCTGAGTGTACACTGTACAGCATCACATAATACATTGGTGATTATGATAAATTCCAATTTCCCCCAACATCATATACTTCGATGATCCATCTTCACTAGTGTACAGCAGCTCCTTTATTGTACAGCCTGGGCCCTGGACTCTGCAGACTGTTGTACAACTGTACACAGTACACAGCCTGTCACAAGGAGAGGCACTCAGGACAAGGGAAATTGCAACAGGGAAATGAGACATCCCAATGTTTGCATAAGACAAACTCGAAACAAGCAGGTTTGATGAAGGCTGAAGCTTGGCCCACAGTAGTCACTGTACAGTAAAAGAGCTTCTACAGGCTACAGGCTACAGACCATCACAAACAGCTCAATATACACGATTCAGCAATATACATAATGCACCATGCACTCTGAGCTCTCTCAGCTCTGCACAGGTCCTAAGAGCTGGGGCAACATATACGTGTGCTGGCAGCAGTGCGTGCAGGAAAAGAACAGTGACACAGTCCATACCTTGAGGCTTGAGCTTGAAGAAGACAACAGAGCAAAGTTGGTAAGCAGCAAGCTGGATCTCCCCTTTGCGCACAGATCTGAGTATACTTGCGTCTGCAAATGACTCCAGCAAACGAATAAAAATCACCCAAAAAAGTTGGCCTGCAGCAGTCCCGTCAGGAAAGTGTATCTGACGTGGCGTCAGATAAAAGTCAGGAAACAGTCAGGATAAAGGTTCTTGACGCGTCAGGAACCAAGTATGGTTGAACCACACCCTTAACAGATAGGAGATGGTTGAACTACATCCTAAGAGAGAGGATTAGGAAGTAATGCTCAACCATGGCTTTTGAGGCAAGTGGTTGGTCCATCACATTCTTAACCAAGAGGTTGTGAGTTCAATTCCTTACATTGGTATCAGAGCCTAGGAAGTAGGCTTGGGAAAGGTGGATTGAGCTAATGGCCTCTAAAAAAGGCGCTTGGGCATCCTCTATATGAAAGGGTACAAAGTAGCGCACATTGCTTTCACAAGTTAGCCTAACAAAGATTGAGGTGTATCTCTCAATCCATAGGTCGGATTGAGGTATCTCGGAATGAACAAGGTTCAAGACTGAGGTTGAGAACAAGGGCCCAAGGCACACTAAGGTTGCGAACAAGAAGGTTCAAGACACCAAGGTTGAGAGCAAGGGTTCAAGAGACCAGGGTTGTGAACAAGGTTCAAGAAATTGTGCGAAGTTGAGGACATCAATTCAAGGGTACCTAGGGAGTTCAAGGGGCTGATCAGGGAGGCTAGAGGGATATAAGAGTAGATCATTGAGGACAATGATTGACCAAGGGGGGAAGAATGTAATAAAGTGATAGGTTAGAGATGGTTGAACCACATCCTTGATAAGTAGGAGATGGTTGAACTATACCCTAAGAGGGAGGATTAGGAAGTAATCCTCAACCATGGCTTTTGGGGCAACTGGTTAGCCCATCACATTCCTAACCAAGAGGTTGTGAGTTCAATTCTGTACATTGGTATCAGATTTGGCTTGGTTCCCGGAAACAGATTGATTGCATGATCAGTGTTTCCATGAGAGGATGGCAAGCCGTGGGGGAGTTCCTTAGGGAACACATCTTTAAATTCCTTCATTTATTCATTGAATTTAACATACACTTCACGAGGAATAAGTGACGAGACATAAGAAACTTGTTTTGTATTATCAGAATCAATTACATCAGTGCTAAGGACCAGAAAAGCTTGGGTCCTAGCTTCATTGCTTACAAGTTTCTTTAATTCTGTGTGTGAAATAAAAGGGGTGCTTGGAACGTTGTGTTCGCCCTTGATCTTATACAACACTCTGTCACGCTGGAATTCCAAAGTGTTTGTATAGTAACATCTAGACAATGAAGGTCCAAGACTCCAAAGCCACTCTCTCCCTTCTAAATTTGAGATCATGGTATTCAAAATACGAGTGTCTTGTCCATGCATCATAGAGACAATATATTTATGAGGAAGACTCTGAAGAAGAACCATTTTTTTCACAAGTGCATAATTTATAAAATTATGCGTGGCCGAATCGTCCACCATAATCCGGATAGTGTGACCTTTGACTGACCCTTGCAACTTGACCAAATCATGTGGACCAAATTCTTGAGGTTGCCATATGTGTTTGGAGACTTGGCATTTACGAGTACTATCACGGTGCATGATCTGAACCTTCTTTGCACTTGAATTTTCATCCAAGTTCAAAGTTTGGATCAGATGAATTTGTTGTTCCCCCTTACCTTTGTCAGTCAAGGAGGCCTTATTATCTTTGCCAACTGGACAGGCCCTACTATGATGTCCTGGCTTGAGGCATTTAAAATACAAATTTTCCTTTTGTGCTCTAACAAGATCTAATTGACTTTCTCTGTCTGTCCATCCGTTTGGGGATGTTCATCTGTACTTAAACTTAGTTTAGTTTTAAGTCTACCAAAGACTTCTCCCAAAAATGACTTGTAAATCGAAGATCTCTTTTTTAGTCAAAGAGGCTTTATTATCTCTTCCAATTGGACAGGCCCTACTACGATGTCTTTGCTTAAGGCATTTAAAAGAAAAATTTTCCTTTTGTGCTCTAACAAGATTTGATTGACTTTCTCTGTTTGTTCATCCGTTTGGGGATATTTAGCTGTATTTAAACTTAGTTTAGTTTCAAGTCTATTAAAGACTTCTCGCCAAAAATGACTTGTCAATCGAGCATCTCTATGAGAATCTATGTCTATTGGAAGACCATAAAGTCTATAAAGTGGATATACAAATATTTTTGCGAGTTTTGGAGTCTTATAAGTTATCTTGACTGGATTAAATTGAGCAAGTTTAGTCAATCGATCAACTACAACCCAGACTGAATCAAAGCCTTTCTGAGTGCGGGATAATCCGGAAATGAAATCCATGGAAATGCTTTCCCATTTTCCTTTGGGAATCTCCAAAGGATGTAGCAATCCTCCAACTTTATAGTCGTTCAAACTTATTGACTTGATATTTATGGCACTTGGATATATAGTTTTGCACATTTCGATGTAAACTAGGCCAATAAAAATGTCTTTTAACTAACTCATAGGTTCGATTAATACGAGGATGTCGAGCACTTGGAGCATTATGGCATTCGAAAAGTACTTGATTTCGTATGTCTTGGGATACAAACCTTACCTTTATAAAGCAAATATTCATCTTGGAGGGAATAGTGTTTAAACTTTGTCTCAGAAGTACTTGTTTCATTTTATTGGGCATGTTCTGTTGCTTTCCATGCTTGGTTGTAGCTTGGATCTTCTTTGTAGCTTCCTTTCAAAGCTGAAATAAATTCACTTTGAATTTGTACAAAACTTAGGTTGTTCAACATAGGCATCCGACTTAAGGCATCTCCCATTGCATTGAACTTTCCTTTTCTGTACCGTAGTTCATAATCGAACTCTTGCAACTGTTCGGCCCATCTTGCTTTTCTACCTCTCAAATCTGGTTGGTTTGCAAACCACTTGATGCTCTCTTGATCAAAGACTATGGTTAACTTTGAACTCACAACCAACGACGTTTTCCAACTTTCCAGCTTTAAGTTGGCCCCAAATAAAGAAAGTTTTCTACTTTCAAGTTTTAAGTGGATAAACCGATCAAATAAAAGCATGTTCTTCAAGTTTTAGAACATGATAAGGTTTTTTACTTTCAAGTTCTAATAAATAACCTGATCGAATGAATGCATGTTCTTCAAGTTTTGGAACATGAGGCTCGAGGTTGCCTACAGTATATATAACTTTAATTTTCGAGGACGAAAATATTTTCCAAGGGGGGAGGGGGGGGGGAGAATGTAATAAAGTAAGTCTATGATCTAAGGGTCCGAGAGGTTCAGACGGATCTTAAATTGGACACCGTTTGGTCATCTGTCTGTATGACCAAAGATCTCGAGTCTTAAACGTACTAGAATGTCATTTACTCTTGTAACCAAGTGACCCACTTAGCCTAGTGGTTAAGACTCAAGGATGTGAAGGAGGAGGTCTTGGGTTCAACCTCCATCAGGTACATGGGGAGAGTGTTTGCCCAAAGAGCTCTAGAACCTTCTAGAAGCATCCACTTGAGTTCACTCTGGTTAACCGGGATACGTGGCACACATGTAGTTACATGGATGATACTTGGATGATTAGAATCCACTTGCCCAGGAATGCAGACCCTTGGAGAGAGCTATATATAGAGGCATATGGTTGGGAGGAGAGCCATTTATATTTTGATTAAAAAACCAAGAGGTTGTGAGTTCAATTCCTTACATTGGTATCAGAGCTTAGGAAGTAGGTTTTGGAAAGGTGGATTGACCCAATGGCCTCTAAAAAAGGCGCTTGGGCACTCTACCATGTGAAAGGGTAGGAATTGGGAAGGCAGTGCTTTGAGAACTCTATCCAAGAGAGATTGGGGTGTATCTCTCAATCCGTAGGTCGGATTGAGACATGTAATATATTGTGGAAAGCTCTTGGAACAAACTTTCCTTCATCTAATGAGATATCTAGAAAGTGTAAAGCCCTTGGGAAACCATGTGTGGCACTTGATTAAGGGTTCAAGATACCAAACATGGGTGAGAACAAGGTTTAAGACTGAGGTTGAAAACAAGGGCCAAAGACACCAAGGTTGCGAACAAGAAGGTTCAAGACACCAAGGTTAAGAGCAAGGGTTCAAGAGACCAAGGTTGCGAACAAGGTTCAAGAAACTGTGCGAGGTTGAGGACATCAATTCAAGGGTACCTAGGGAGTTCAAGGGGCTGATCACCAAGGCTAGAGGGATACAAGAGCAAATCAATGAGGACAATGATTGACCAAGGGGGGAAGAATGTAATAAAGTGATAGGTAGGAGATGGTTGAACCACACCCTTGACAGATAGGAGATGGTTGAACTACACCCTAAGAGAGAGGATTAGGCCATGGCTTTTGGGGCAAGTGGTTAGCCCATCACATTCCTAACCAAGAGGTTGTGAGTTCAATTCCTACAGGCAAGCTGGTTTCATATGACCACTTGTGTGCTCGTGGCTAGAATGCATATGCACATCTCATTAGAAAAAAGGACAAATCTGGATATGGAATCCCCACAAAATAATCCTCATGGGTTATGGAGAAGGAGAAATGGGAGATTGAATTTAGGACCTTGTGTCAAAAAAGATTATTTGCAGTCTTGATGTTGTCCTTGATGAATGGAAATGACTTAAAACAGGTAATGCCATGAACATGGGAGGAGAAAGATAAAGTTCAAAGAAAGCCAGTTACGGATAATAATTGAACTTGAAGAAATAATTGAAGATGAACGTGTCATATTTGGGCCAGAAGAAGATGGACAACAAAATGATGATTTCGGTGACAGGTTGAGGGTTGAAAATCAGCACCATGCGGATGGCAACAATCTGAAAACAGAGAATATCATACAACTCGATATCTGAAGAAATACAAGTAATGTTTATAATTGGGTAAAAAAAAAATATATATATATATATATACATACATATATATATATATATATATATATATATATATATATATATATATATATATATATATATATGTATATATGTATATATGTATTTACTATGTTATGCTGGCATACGAAGGATAGCCTCTTACCTTTAAAGAAGGTCAATCTTGTGCATTACACAAAAAGTGGGGGCATAGTTGGTTTGGAACTCGTTCCAAACAACTTTTATGGTTCGTTGCGTATAGTTCTGCACCAACATTCCAAACAATGTATAGAACGTGGACTTAAAAGACAATGTATGGTTTTTTTGATAGCAGCTTGCCTTAGGAGTTGGTGAGCTCTCTCTTTCAGAAAGTACAATGTTTAGGATTTTTATTTTAATATACTCAGTATGATAGAGCATGGCATTTGAATGATTTTTTTCAAATTTTACATGTGCATCACAGACTAGTTGATTGAATTCATACGAAAAAGGATACTAGCTTGCACACATTCATTTAATCATTTAAATCATTTGCACGGTAAACTATTTTCTAAATAAGTTTTGCTGCTGTATTCATCCCCTTCCCAGTTAAGTTCTATGTTATACTTGTTATATGCTACAATTAGTTTTAGTTTTTGATCAAACATTCATGTACATTGTAATTTACGTGTGAGCTTTCTAATTTATGTCTGAACAGCTTTTCTTTGCACTGTGTATTAATCTGAAAATATCTTTCATAGAAATGCAGTAATTAGTGCTTTTTATATCTTTTATGGTATCTCTCCATAGTGTTTCGCTTGTCTGTCTATTTCTTTAGGTGATTAGTGAGCACTTTGATCTTGCTGTGAATGTGGACATGCTCTTTAGAATTGTTCTGGCTCTCTATCTTGCCTCCATCTTTTCATCTCTTTTGAGATGAGCTCTTCTTCATTGTTGCAAGGGTTTCACATTTCTAACAGTTTTATGGAGGGGCGTATTAAGCTTGATTTTTCTGCATGTCACAGATTAAATTTCGAGATACCCTTCGCAGATGGTTAGTTTCAGAAGATTTTGATCCAAATTCATTTTCTCTTACCTTTGCTGAGTTAGAGCACAAGATTCGGGAGCTTTTTTTCTTATCATCTACAACAACACTGTTTGTGACGTATGTGGACAAAGACAATGATGTGGTAACGCTGGCTGACAATCAAGACATTATAGATGCATGCCTGATCCAGAAACTTAATCCTCTACACTTGGATATTTGTGTTCAAGAGTCAACAACTGAATTCCCAACATGCTTGCCTCAAGATGGTACCAAAGAGTCTGTTTTAAAGACATTGCTCCCCTTCATGTGTAATCCAGAGAGTCAGATCTCTGCGGGAACTTTGACTCGTAGTTTTGGCCCTGAACCTCGAAAAAGCTTGTCAAAGGTTCACCTGTCAGCGACTGTTCCCAATCGTGGAACAAAGATTAATCATCCTTATGAGCCAGCTCCTCAGAATCGTGCAATTGAGAATGCTTGTCATGTTTTCCACAGTAGAGTTCAATGTGATGGCTGTGGAATGAATCCTATAGAAGGTTCACGATATAAGTCAAAAAGGTATATTTTCAACAATTTGATGTATGGTTTACCTTGGGCATGCTTATTCTCTTCTGCTAGAGTGTTAACCACATGATCAGGGTTCCAGATTACGATCTTTGTTTTAGCTGCTTTGAACGGATGGGGACCATCACTGATTTTAAGAAATTAGATCAGCCAGAATTTAGTCCCCAACGAGGCAATAGAAGGTCTTTATTCCTAAGAAGGGACTTAGATTTTCAATCCTTTTCAAATAAGGTTAGTAATTTCTATGCCATTGTACTATGCTTATATTCATAGGAGTTGAAAGAAATAGGCTCTAGGGATTTTGTCACTCAGGCAAACTTTGTGGAACTCATTAATATCCCTAGTTATTGCTAAACTCTGTGGCACCTCTGATGAAGACTCGTGATATATGGTAAAGAATGAAAGCATAACTAAGTGTAGGTGCATAAAAATATTGTAAACATCACATTATTATGGAGTTGTAGTCTTAATAATAAAATATTTGCAGGCAAAACGTATCACATCAACTGCTTTAAGGCCGCTATATGCACCAGAATGCCCATTTAGTGGGCAATTACTGGACAACGACTCAATAAATGTGAACCACGGGAAGTTTGATGCTAGATTTGTAAAGGACATAACAGTTTCAGATGGAACAGAACTAGAACCTGGAACCAAATTCACAAAGAGCTGGCTTATGCAAAACAATGGTTCTCTTTCTTGGCCTGTTGGCACTCAGCTTGTGCATGTTGGGGGTCCTGCATTGAGCATCAGCAAGGCAATCACCTTAGAGGTAACACAATCTGTTTGTTTTTTGTAATGAATTGGGCTAACTTATAACCTGCTAGCTGTATTATTTTTGCAGTTGCCAGTTGGTGGACTTGCTAGTGGACAAGATTACCTGATATCTATTGATTTGATAGCTTCCTTAGTTGTGGGCTACTATACTTCGTATTGGCGCTTGCAATCGCCCTCAGGACAATGCTTTGGCCATGAGGTTTGGGTTGCAATCAATGTCATCACTCCTCTTGCAGAAGTCAAACAGGAAATTCCATGCAAGGGGGAGGCGAGCTTTGAGTCAGAAACCATGGATGTTGGTGCAGTTGTGATTGATTCTCTTTCCTTGTCCAAAGAGGAAGAACTATCTGCTACTTTGGGTGCTGAAAAGGGTGTTGGAAGAGATGATCATTTGGACTCTGTTGCATCTGTTAGAGAGTTATGCAAACATGAGCAATTTCCAAAAATGGAGAAAGCAAGCAATGAAGTATGTTTTGGCTCTCAAATGTCATCCTTAATGGCAATGGGCTTTGAAGATTCAGAGCTATGCATGTTCTGGCTGAAAAAAAACAGTGGTAATGTGGATATGACTGTAAAAGATCTAATCAGGTGTGCTGGTTGGGAGGATAAAATTCGGCACCTTGAGGAAATGGTGGGTAATTTCACTTCTCCGTGCACACGTCAAGCGTAATGTGTATAAGTTACTATAAAACAATGTGGACTCATATATGAGTGGTCGTGCATGTCATTGATGCCCATGAGCACCTGTAGATAGTACAAATGCTCATGCATGTGTACACACATACATATAAAACAGACACTCACACATGCCCGAGGATGAGAATGCCACCCTACTGTCTCTTGAGGTGGGGGCTCATGGGTTTGAAACAATGAAACAACGAGTGTTGTGCTAAGCTCCAGCCTCCCATACTAAAATCTCACATGGATGTGCATGTCATTGATGCCCATGAGCACCTGTAGATAGTACAAATGCTCACATATGTGTACACACATACATACGAAATCATGTACACATGCCCGAGGATGAGAATGCCTCCCCACTGTCCCTTGAGGTGGGGGTTCATGGTTTGAAACAATGAAACAATGAGTGTTGTGCAATGGCCCAGCCTCCCTTACAAAAAAATCACATGAAGGGCCATGGAATATTTTGAAATAGCTCAAGGAGAAAATGGCTTGTCATATTAAATTGGTTCAACTTGGGAAGTTTGGCTTGAGAGCTTTTGCTTCCCATCTATTTTTATGTCAAAGTGTGGGAGGCTGGTCATAGGATGATTCTGTTCCCAATATGGGAGCAGCTAGTATGGGAGGCTTGTCCATAGCACAATCCTCATCGTTTCATTGTTTCCAACCAATGCTACCTCAAGAGAGGATGGAGAGGTGTTTCTGTTACTGGGCATCCACGCAAACCCAATGCTAAATCTGATGCCGACATGAAGGGAAGGCTCATCTCGCATGCCTTATAGAGCATTTTCACCTTGATGGCATAGCAAAGTTTGTTGCTTAGACCATGTGATTGCACATGTGGGCCATCAGATTGTCAGGAATCGCTTCACATGCACCAGTCCCTTAAACTGTGCACAATTCGACACAGTACGGAAAACCACCTGAGCACTCTGTTGATAAGATAAAAATTCACATTTTTGGGGGGGGGGGGGGGGGTTTGTGACATAAGCATTGTATCAGATTCACTATGATCTAGCTTTCTTACCTCTTAGGTCATTTTTCCCCTCTCAAAAATGTTAATTTATGATATCATATCGTTTTTATCTTTCTCTCCCTCTTCGTCTCTGCACTATAATGTTTTCTTCTTAGAAGTTGCCAGCAAGAAACACAATACAATCCTGCTTTGTATGAATTTAGGAAAGACACCTCATGCTTATACAACCAGACCATCGGAAACCCAAGAGAGCTGCCCATGGATATTTCTCTTTTCAGTCTTGTTTTTGGCTAGTTGCATTTATAGTTCTACAATCATGGGGCAATTTGCTGAGCCCCTTGGATTCCGAAATAAAGACATAGGACACTGCTGTTTTTGTTTTTTTCTGGTGAGATTTGTCTTTACCTTTGCAAACTACTTATTATGGATGATTTATTTTGATTTAGGGATTCAAGGATGAAAGAGCCAATCTATCCCTACTGAATAGGAAGAAGGGAAGTATCAAACTAGTTGTGAAAGACTTGGTAAAGTTGGAGAACCAAGCTAAAGCAAAGTAAATTTTTGAGCTCCATGGTTTCAGTTGTATATATATATATATGAACCCTGTGCATAAGGCTTCAAAAATTGAACTATTACATTATTTTTTTTTAAGGATTTTATTTTTCAACTTCAGGGATTGTATTCCAAGCTGGATCCTATGAAGTATACTTTTGTAGAAGATATAGAAGCTGAATGTGTTCCAATTTCTATATAGAGGCAGTGACATACAGGAGCATTCTGTATGTTTTCTTTACGTTGACATTGTGCCACTTGGCTTTTAATCAGTCGTTAATCATTATACTCCATGCAGGTTAGGCATTTAGTGGTGGTCCTACATGTTTCATCTGCATCTTTCATGCGGTGGCCTTGTTTATTGTCAAACAGTCATTTTGCAAACTCGAAAGGAACAAAAAACGGTTGACAATGTGAATGGATGACATTTCTAGTTTTCAAATAAAGATTTTTTTTTTCCGTCAAAGTTCAAATTGGAGAAACCTGTCAATCCTACCTGCATCAAAGTTCCAATTGGAGAAACCTGTCAATCCCGCCTGCATGTATTAACTGTATGTCTGTATGTGGCAACATGAGAACTAGTTTTTGTTCCCAAGTTAATTCTTGGCAGCTAATATGAAATGGAAGATTTATTATTGTCGCTTCTTTTGTATGTTCTTTTTTCTTAGGGATAAGTTGACACTCATGTTGTTAAAAGTTAAGCTAGGAAATCATACACGATTTGCACCAGGGGAAGAAAAGGGGCGAGAGAAGGTGAGTGGGAGAGCAGAATAGGAGGGAATCAAAACATTAAACTGGATTTTTGGAATTTTTAATCTTATATCCTAATTAAGGACATGTGTCCTCTTGGTTGCTAACGCATCTTTAGGAAGAGTAAGTAATTCCTTATGCTTAAGGTGCTTTGGGCCGAGGGATGCTTGTAGCTTGAAGTTGTTTAAATATTGGTTTTTCACCATATATAACTGAATGTGTCAAGAATTAATTAATTTTCCATGGAAGAAATACTTCAGTCAGTGGCAATACGCATAGTTTGTACCATCATAACCCCCAGAAGAAACACACATGAATTTTGCATGATTGCTTTTTACACTAGAAATTATCTGGTCTCGATTAGTCTTGTTATCTTATGCAAATGTATTGATCTTGTTTTAGTCGAGGATAAACCACTAAAGAATGGTCAAACACAGGCTTGCCTTTACTGTACTTCAGATACAAAGAAGATAATAAGATCCCTACAGAAAGAACTGTTGCTTTTTTTTTTTCCACATTTGGTTATGTTTCTATGCCTACAGGTATTTCATAGAATTTCTTCTCTAATGGTGTTCTAGAGCAAAGCCAAACAGCCTATCAATTCTTCAAGTAGGTTTTGCTTGCCATGAAATGCAAATTTGAAGCTTCAAGTCCTTTTCTGAGGTTTGTACACACTTTCACACTCTTTCGATGTGAGAAGAACAGGTGCTTAAAGTCTTCTATGCTTATTAAGCTTCTTTTACGCCATGTTATAAAACTTAGTTCGTTATCTTTTTCAATACTGCATATGACCTTATCCACATAAGAATAGATTTCTATTTTCTATTTGAAAGGTGCTAAAAGTTTGAAATTTGTGCTTCAGCTAAAAGTAGCTCTAGTCAGTATGCTAGCCTTTATTAAACTTCATTTAGAGGCCAGTCTTCTTGTAAAATATTCCTAGAATATTTTCCTTGTTCTCATTTTTGTCCCTCCTTCATGATTGGTTACATGCTAACCCATACATGTGGCCTTAGTATTGTGTTAGCATAGCATCCTTGGAAATCCAAGGGTTCTTGTCTTTGTTTTAATGAGTCATCCATGTTCCATGTATGCAAGAAAGATAAAACCAGCTATCCTGCATCACCTACATTTTCAAGAGGGAACATGGATGTGCATGGGCCCCATTGTTTTTCCATGTTGGCATGCCAATAACAAAATACTCTTTAAAGTTTTTGTTTATCAATAGAGATTACCATTCATATGAACAGAGTGAGATTTCAAAAATCCACTTCTTTGAAGCTTTGTCTTTCACTTTATAAAGATCCTACATCTTGGATTTGGTAGTAAACAAACGCCCATGATCTTGCGTACATTTCTTTGTTCAAAGTCAGCTGGGGGCTATTGATATTGGCATTCAACTTGATGAGACTAAATAATTCCAACATGAGAAAAAAAAATATGCCCACAATATAGACAATGTGCTTATGACAATTGCTCTCCATGCTCAGTTAAGATGGTCTTTTGTCAAGCCCACATTCCATTTCATTAAGAGCTTGATCCTATCTTTACTTGAAGGATACATCACTACCCATTATAATATTTAGGGAATTGAAGTCGACACATCCTCTTATTCATTGGAACCTTGTTGTTCCATTTTGAATTTGAACCTTGTAAGTTTGGAAGTGTAGAAATCATGACTCGAAGATTTCATGATGTGTGGATTGGTTATTATGTCACTAATACCATCTATAAGAGCTTACTTCATTATTAGTTATATCTATAGATTTATTTTTAGCTTGCTAAATCTTGAATTTCACATGCTAGCCTTATCCATTTTTTGCTATGATGATACTTAGGAAGTGAGAAGAAAACCTTGTACAATAGAAGAGCATCATTCATATTCTTGTTGACTATTCTTATGCCTATACCTATGTTGAGTGATTGCAGGAGAGTCACATTCCAATTCCAAATCTTGTCCATCTCAAGAACAATGAAAGCTTGTTTTGTGCATTCAATCTACTTGAATCACGCACTTTGCTTTCTCCTTGACATGATCATAATTGTGACAAATGTTGATAACGGCCCTCAAAATGGGGCCAAAAATATACAATAGCAAAAGGGACAAAGTGAGCATAGAGATCGTCAAAGAAAGCTCTGATTGCTTAAAATACAATAATGACAATCATAAAAGGCTCGAGTATGGGTAACTACTTAGAAGCACTACTACCCATATAGTTGCGTACAATTTGGTGCTATACCCCATTGGGTCCAAAATTGGGTTGGATTGAAACATGGATGGGGGATTTGGGGTTATGATATTCTTCCTTTGTTTAAAGAGCTTAACATACTTGATAAGTGTGTTCATTTCTCAAACGGCATGAATATTAATTCAAGTACATTAGGATAATCAACATATAGGGGTGGTTATAATAAAAAAAATCAAATACAATGGGATTGTTTGAAGAGAATTTGGTGATGGGAACCCATGACACATCTTCTAGTGGTTGGCCATGGAAACTTCACCAAGAACTTGGGACCTTTACATCTAACGCCTTTGCTTTGAAATGGGCTTTCGTTGATGTGAATTTTTGTTGAAGTTGATCAATGGGACATCTCACTCATACTTAAAGAGTCTAATTTGGCAAACACTTGAGAAGGTTGTCAAGAAAAGCATTATGGATTTGGGCATGATCTTGTAACGTGAGTTGGTAGGTCATGTGTTGAAGCACTCGATTACTTGGTATAATTTGAATATCGATGGTTGAACTTCATTGTGAAGTTTTGAGGGACTTTGATCTTCTTTGGACACATGAGGATGGGTTTTTTTTGCTTGATGCCTTTTGTTGTTTTTTGTAGGCATACTTGACATGTCCTCTTTGCTCTTATTCTATTGAACTTGGTCTTATCCAACTCCATGTTCCACTTTGAAGGAAGCACAATATGGCATACTTGTGATTTGTAAGGAGCCATTTTTGTGCTTGAATGCATTGATGCATTGTATTGGAACTCCAAAATGTCCAAGTATTGGGCACAAACCATTTGATCTATGTGCACATAGTTACATATGGAATTCGATAGTTTGGTTGAGCCCTTTAGTCCGACCATTTCTTTGAGGATGGTACGTCGAGGAGAAGTGAAGTTGGGTTCCCAAGAAACAAAAGAGTCTGGTGCACAATTTTTTGAATGATCATCTGTGTAGATATGAAACAATGGAGATGGAAAACCTTGCTATTTGATCATAAGTGAGAAAGAGCTGAGCAATGTCAAATAGGGCTTTTGTTGGGATAAAATAGTTTGCATGGAGAAGTCGACTACCACCACAAATATATAATGATAGCCATGGGATGGAGGAAGGTTTGGGATGTAGTCCATGCTAATGCTATTGGATGGTCTATTTGATATGGGTAATGGTTGAAGGATGCTATCTAATTTAACTCAATCTTGGTGAAACAAATGATGCATCCACAATTGTGAAAAACGCATACGGATCCCAAAAGGGACCCAAAGAGTACACAATAGCATAAGGGAGATAAACCAATTGTAGAGATTAGCAAAGGAGGCTTGTATTGCTTAAAAATTAGTTTTCAATGGCAACAATCACAAAAAGTTGGAGTATGGGATAATAGGTTAGAAGCACTACTACATTGACTAGTTACATACAATTCGGTGTTGCAAGGTATATCACATGGGCCTCAAAATGAGCTCAATATCGATATAAGGATGGAGGGTTTTGGGTTGCCATCCCCTCCATCCCTCCAACTCATATATGGATGATTATTTCTAGGATGAACCCCTTGAAGAAAGTTTTGCCATTGAAAAAAAAAATATATAAAAGTGGTCCACATCAAGAGGGCAACACTAAACCACAAAAGCTAGTCAAGAACAAATATTGGTCTTAGTGAGGTAATTTCTCTACCTTTACATGTTTCAAATGATGATAGAAATCATTCCATTTCTAATGCGGATTTATATGCAGTTATTGATGAGAGGGTTGACATAGAAGAGGCAAAAACTATGCCTAAATGGTTGGTGCATACTTTGAGAGATATGAAGTTAGATGCACCTCTTTCATATCGTACTTGTTTAGGCTCTCATAATGTGTCTTTTGCATCATAGTGCTATGTAATGGCTATCTCTAGTCTCTCTTATGATAATGAGCATGTTTCTTTTGATTAAGCACATAATTCAAAAATTAGATGGTTTTGTGTATGTACTATTTGCAACCAAGGTCCTAAGGAGGAGTCACTTTCATTCGAATCCGATTTTGGCTTGCTTTGGAATAATGGTGTGAGTAGCTTGGCTTTGGACCTATGATAACCTTGGCTAAAGACAATTGTTACACGACTATGGTGAGACCCACAAAATATTCTTCAAAGTTCTTTACGTTCATCCAATTTTAGTTAGGAAACCCTTTTATTTTTAATCAATCATTGTAAAAATCCCTTCAAATTTTGTAGTATGGAGGAGTTATAGTTGATGCTTTGTTAGCTTTACATTACATTGAAGGGAAGAGTCTTCCCTTAAAAAAGACACAAGAAAGAAGAGTTTTAGGGTTGTTTTATCTTTAAGGAAATTTTCAAAATACAAAAGGGAAGAGCCTTGGGAGAAGCCTATATCAAGTCCAAGACCTCACTTATACAAGGACTTTTTGCTTGAATGTAATGTGAGCTTTCTTCTTACAAAACTAGTTTTTGTGCTTTTTTATGTATTTAGAGCAATTCTATTGCTTGATTCTAGGTGTGTGAAACTTGTTTTAGAGTTGTGGAAGTGATATCTATTGGATATGTAAGGTTCATGTAACCATACTTCTATATTCATATACATATATCATTTATAGAACATTTTTTCGAGAAAATCATTATGTGGGTTTTGAGGCTCCTACATGTGTGTACATCTCTCCTCTCCTCTATCTCTATCCATCTCCTACTTACTATTGTTCAACCCACCAAATGCCTTCATTGGTATAAGAGAATGTTGAAAGATGTATGCATAGAGCTTCAATGGAAGTTTAGGGTACACGAGATAAATATGCAGGTCGGTATCTTCTACATAACAATTTGGTACTTTGGTCATAAGTCAAGCTAGGAAACTCGGATTGATGCGATTTAAAATTTTGCGTATAGCTTACATAAAAAGCTATAACTTCATAGAAGAACATAGAATCTGATTTGGAGTTTTAATCCATGAGAATTCAAAAAACTCAGAGTGATGTAGAAAATTGAATCTATAATCACTAGGACATTAGACCAAAAATTTGGTTGTGACTTGAGTTCTAGAAGTCGGATTGAAGTGATTCAAATTATTATGCATAGCTTGAGAAAGCATCTATAATTTTTTGGATAATTCAATTCAAATTCAAAAGTTTAGGTTTCCAAAAACACAAAAGGCATAGAACTAATGTTATATGCAAAGATGAAAATGATAGTAGATGCTTATTTTGTTGGTATCTTGAGCTACACACCTCTAATTGAGGTGGTCTAGAGCCATTGCATAGCCAAGAAATATTTCTTCATGTTTGATGAAGAAAAAAGGTTCATATTTGAAGGCTATCAACCCCAAAATAACAAAACACAGAGCAATAAATTTTCACCATAGAAATCCTAATTACTTCTCGAGGTTCATTTTGCTTTAGAAATTTTTTGAGAGAGATTTTTTGTGTGTGAGCTCTTAGTTTTAGAGCCTGAAGGCATTGAACATGTATGATCATTATGGTAGGTCCTCTGTATGAGAGTAGAGCATGATCTTGTCAGGTGTTTGATATGTGAGATGGCATTGTGATATACCTTTCACATTTATGCCATCACAAGTTTGATCGTAGTATTGCCAATGGATGTAGTGTGTTCTTTTTCTTGTTTATGACACTTAGATATGGCTTTAGGTGTTGGTTGCACACACTTTATGAGAGTTGATTTTGGATCTTGGGTAGTACTTATATTCTTATTTTTCTTTGTAGGTACATGAGCCTGATTGGATCCTTAATTGCACACTTGATTGTCACTTGGATTGGCTATTGAGTTAGCCTATGGTCATTGGTTTGGTAGTTTATTTTCCATTGTGATTCTTAGCATATGGTGATTTCCACATGGCTAGGTTCTAGAGTCCATCTTATAGATGATATGTTGTTGAAATTTTGTCAACTATTATGCTAGAGAAGTACTCTAGTGGATCCTTGGTACTTATGATTGCTTTTCTCTATTTGATTGGACTTGGCCACAAGTTATGCATGACAAATTGGACCATTATGTAGGATTCATTTTTGAGTGTGAGGTGTGTCACCACTATATTGGCATGTATTGCCATCAATTTTTTGGAATGTGTATTTGCTATTATCCGTGGTTGGATTAGTGATAGTTTACTCATTCTTTTTTTGATATTGATTATCTTGTTTTGGTTGCTCAGTTTACAAGGGATACTCAATCACATGTTTCTCAAGATTCTTTCATATCTACTTAGTCATATTTGAGACTTGATGAGCAAGCTTATGCTCAAGTTTTATGTGCATGTTAGATGCATGGTTATGTGACACGTGGTTCACATGGTTTCTTCTCTAGTGAGACATTTATGATAAGAGTTATGCATATGGATATGCAGGTGTGATCCTATTTGTGATTGAGTATTGTTTCTAGTCTTTTGTTACATTGCTAGTCAGTCTCTTGTTATATTGCTAGTCTCTTAGATTGCTAGTATGATGTCTTATCGATTTGATGGCATTGACATTTTGACATGGAAAGTCTAGATATGGTATATATTGATTCGTGCACGGTTACACATGTATGTGCATAGAGATGCATAGTAGCCTCGTGACATGTTCGACCATGTATGGGTAGATATCTATGCATTGACCAACTCCAATATTTGCTTACAACTTGTGGAATCTATATATGAGTTTTTCATGTATGACAAGACCAATAGTGCATTATGATAGACTACATGATATTTATGCGAGTCCATTAACTCACATGAGACATAGATCAAGTTGATAGCTTCAGTGTTGGCATTGTGGCAGCAAGGGCCATACTCGACAACATTGCTTCAAGCAGATGCGATGATGATGTTAGAGACATGCATGTGATGTAGTTCATGTAGTGGTTTCAAGAGTCTTTGGCGATTGATTATGCTATTCATGGTGATATCACTTTCTCTTATGGTTCATCTCAAGATTCCTCTTGTTTATTGGAGAGCACACATATGACAATTGCTTGATGCATTAGATAGTTTCCATGTTACTCCACATCTCGAGCGGTTTTGTCCATTCATAGGTGAGAGTCATGGATATGTGCACATGTCTAATGTTATGACATATGACAATGAGGGTGCAGGAGATGTATGCCTTATACTACCTAGTGGAGCACCAATTATACTAAGATATGGCACATTATGTCCCTTCATTCCATATGAGCTTGATTTTCAGTTAGCTAGTTATAGGAGAGCAGATGTTATGCATTCCTTGGTGAGCATCATTTTCAGTTGCAATTGGGAGAACTTATGCTTGTTAGAGGTGCTAGGATTGGGCACAAGTATCCACTACAAGTACTCCATGTGAGAAATAATCTCATCTCAGTGGGAGTTCAACCTTATGTGCAGTGTGAGACTAATCATGTCTCATTTTTTCTACCTATAGATAGGTCTCTTGTCATTCATGATGCACATGTATGGCAATATTTATATGCTCATATGGATGCACATATAGAGCATTCTTTGGATGCTCATGATACTTATGGAGAGCATGATTTTATTGATCATATGGATGCTCTTGTGGAGCACACTTTGGATGATCAGTTGGATGCTTTAGATCATGATGTTGATGCTCATGTAGAGCATTGTGATGATACTTAGTTAGAGTTGGATTATCAGATTGACCTTGGTGTTGATGTTGTGCAGTTAGCTCATGTGGAGCATGATGATAAACTTGGTGTGATAGAGTAGGATTTCTCTTATGATACATAGTGTGTGATAGAGCATATTAGATCCACAGTTAGACATATCCTAGGTTAGATGCTGAGGAGTCAATGATCATGTAGTCATTCTTGGATTCCCCCATGCCATATGTTGACATGGACATAGCAAGACATGTTGGCCTTGACGATGGTGATTCGGATGCCTTGGATATAAGTATGAATAACATGGTTAGGTTATCCAAGATAGCACAAGTTTCGTCAGCATTCGAGAGTCTGATGTATGAGTTATTATGCTCGAGACTAGACATTGTAGTTTGTATTGGAGTTGTCAGTTATTTGATGATTGACACATGCATAGAGTGAGTGGGAGCTTTGCAAGAACTTCATCAGCTCTTGCATTTGAGCTCAAATCTTTTTTATATGAGTCTTGAGGATTTTGAGGTGCATGGATACACCTTCTTTGAGGGAGTCGTTGTAGGATGATTTGTATGGGTTGAGATATGAACTTTTCTTATACATTAGTGTATAATCCTAGATCATTCTTTGTATATGTTACCATGTATGGTCACATTGATCCTTAACCTTACTCCTATATTCATATACATATATAATTTATAGAACATTGTTTCGAGAAGGTCATTATGTCAGTTTTGAGACTCCCATGCATGTGTGCACATCTCTCCTCTCCTCTCTCTCCCTCCATATCCTCCTTGCTCCTCTTTTTTATCCCAAAAAAGGTTGGGGATGTAAGGATCATGTAACCTTACTCCTATATTCATATACATATATAATTTATAGAGCATTGCATTGAGAAAATCATTATGTGGGTTTCAAGGCTCCCATGTATTTGTGTGCATCTATTGTCTCCTGTCTCTCCCTCCATCTCCTCCTTGCTCCTCTTGTTTAGCCCACCAATGGGCTGGGGATGTAAGGGCCATGTAACATTACTCCTATATTGATATACATACATAATTTATAGAGCATTGCCTCCAGAAGATCATTATGTGGGTTTTGAGGCTCCCATGCATGTGTGCACATCTCTCGTCTCCTCTCTCTCTCTCTCTCTCTCTCCCTCCATCTCCTCCTTGCTCCTCTTTTTTAGATCACCAAAAGCCTTCAATATATACCATGATTGTATCATTTTGAAGTGTTTTGATATGATAAAACACTTGTTTAGGTGATTGAAGTGTGTGAACAAAGATTCTCCACAGGTTTCTGAGCTCTATATAGGTCCATTAACCTTTTTTTTTTCTATTTCACATTGTAGCATTCATTGAAAACTTCAAAAGGAGCCATAACACATGGAAAATGGATCAATAATGAAGGAAATATGAGCATTTTAGTGATTATACCCTATGATACCATCGAGAAGTTTGCTAATATCATCAAGAAGTTTGCTGATACCATTGAAAAATTCGTTGAAACCATTGGCAAGTTTGTGGTCTTGAAACCATCGACAAGTTCATGTTCTTAACACCATCAACAAGTTAGATGATACCATAGGGAAATTTATTGACACCATTGGAAAGTTATTGAATGACACCATCAGAGGTGCTTAGGGTTTTCAACATGGTCAACGCAAGTATTCAACATCATCATGGTCAAGCTATCATGGACTTAGGGAAGATCATGCTTATGATCAACTTCCAATCTACTTCACCATCACAATTGCGAGTGGAGGAGTGTATTCATCTACTTGGTGAACTCCCTTCTGATTGTCCTTGGATATCAATGGCCACTGGAAGGATTGTGATGTTTAGGAATTGGTCGTGTGAACTTGAGGAAACACATTATGTGTGGATCTCCTTGGAGTCTATCTTGATGATATGCTTCTACTACTTGACTTGATGTCCATCCATCCCATTCGCTTATGTTGCTTATTGCAAGTAGGTTGATGTCTACTCTTTGTGCATTGATGATTTAAAAGTGTGAGTGCACCTACACTACAAGCACACATGTTTTGGTGACATTTTTGGGAAAATCGTGGATCATATTTAGGTAACTTATGTGATGGATATTGCAATCATGCAAACACATCACTCAAAATGTTTTCACAACTTTGCATACTTCCTCAACTAAAAGGCCATCACATCATCGCTCTTACCTCTTGGGGTAGGATTCACATGATCATTAGTGGTTTGTAAATTTGAAGTTGTTTAATGATCTATATTATAAAGATTAGGAAATAGAGTCTTTTCTTTTTTACGTAGTTTTTTCTCTGTTTTATTTCTTGATCAAGTTTCTATCTCCAGTATGTCATCAAGAATAAAAAAAATTTGGCGATAGTGCCAAAAAGTATACTTTAGAAATAGTATCACACTTTGGTGATAGTTTCACATGATAGTTTCACGAAGAATACCATCAAAGGTACACACAATCAAAGATGCACACCACCACAAATGGTTGCCTCTACTCTATTGTTTATCGAGAAAGAATCTCTACCTCTAACCAATATTTTTCTCATAAATTGAGCTAAAAATATCAAATTTTGATGTGATTCAACTTGGGTTGTGTAGCTTATAAGAAAACCTAAAAATTTGCAAAAGATAGAAAAAGTTTGTTTTCATTACAGAAATGTTAAAAATGTACTCTATCACCTATCAGGAAAGAAACTCTACTCTTGGCCAATATTCTGTTCAGAACTTGAGCTATAAATATCAAATTGAATTGATTTGTGTAACTTATAAGAAGAGCTATAAGTTTGTAAAAGATCATAAAATCTGATTGGCATCAAGAAAATATAAAAAGTAGGGAATCAATCACGATTCAATGTCTTTGATCTAAAGCTTTAACAAGCTAGTCAGGAGTTAGTAAGAGTGGTGGCTATATGATTTAAACAATATGCAGATCGATGCCCACCTGGTGATGTTATCACTTATGGAATGTTGACTTTTGGAGTCTATATTATTAAGATTTAAATGTGTTTGTGTTTTGTCATAGTAGCTGAAGGTTTGTGAGGGCATGGATGGGCATGGACTTATTTGGATGTATCTATACACATAAGAAAAATTACATTTTCCACATATTTTGTAAATAAAGACCCACATAGAGGGTTCTTTCTAGAAAGTCATAGCAATAATGGTTGAGATAAGGATCACTACAAAACATGATTTTGTAAATAAAAGATAAGACTATCTGTAAAAGAGAGCAACTTTTTACTTTCACACCTCATTTTTGAAGCAGTAACCTCATTGTAATCTCTATTTTGGACATAGTAAAAAAGCTTATAAATACACATACTCTAGAGACTCGTTTGATATGGTTCATGGGGGGAGATTTCACCCAATACTGTGTGTTGTCTCATCTACTACACAACTCTAGTTTTGTGTGATTTTAGATTTTGTACTCTTTGTGTACACATGTTTATAAGATCCTACAACAATGGTATCAAAGCTTGCGTGCATCATTGCAAAGATGTTTTGATGGTGCATATTCAACATGTGAGCACTGCCAAATTTTGATCCCTATCACTGCCCCTATTTCAATTCTAGTTTCGGTTTTGTTTTGGTTTCTAGTTTCTGGTTCCAATTCTTGTTCTTGTTTTTATTTTGGTTTCTGGTTTCCGTTTTAGTTTTAGTTCTTGAACTTGAACCTATAATTGATGCCTATAGTTTATAACTATGTTTACTCCAATGTGTCAACTAAGGCATATAATTTTGACATAACTTTGGAATCTTTGGCTTCCCTTACACCCATGGCTCCCTTGGCTCCCTTGGTCATTGATGCTATTGGCTATGTGCAAACACTCTTTAACTAAGGAGTGGCGATAACGATTCTCTCATTTAGTAAGGAGAAGATTTGAACCCATAACTCCTCATTCATAAATGAAGTTTTTTACCACTACACTATCTACATGTTTTGTCACTCTACTGCCTTTTCCTTATATTTGACATAACTTTCATCTCTATTACTTTTTCAATTCCCAAGAACCGCTCTTTGTGTGGTGGACTCGGGTACATCCCATTAGGGTACAAAAAATCACAATACATCTTGTGAGGATACAATGAATTAGGGTACATCCTGTCAAGGTACATCATTGCATGGTACATCCCATCAACATAGAGCCTAATAAGGTCCATCACACTACATTAGGGTGGAGCCTATTAAGATCTTTCCTCTATTGGATGTATCATTGATGCAACCTCCCATTTTTTTAAGAGGACCTTCTAATACCAAATCTTAGTGGATCCAGAAGACTTCATTGAATCCTTATTATGATCACTTAATTTCTTCATATCATTCATAGTCACAATAATTTAACTCTCCAAACCTACATTTCTATGCATGTTTTTTTTACATGGAATTGCTTATTTTTGTTTAGTGATGGGACATGTGACTCTCCATCCATGTATATTTTATTTCTTATTAACTGAGGTCAGCTGCTTTTCTGATTGGGGGGCATGTTATCATGTATGGAATGTTGATAGAATGTTCAATTTTAGAGGTTATATTATTGATATTTTAATGTGTTTGTGTTTTAATATAGTAACTGAAGGTTTATGAGGGCATGGATGGGTGTGGAATTATTCAAATTTATCTCAACACAAATAAGATAAATTATATTTTCCATATATTTTGTAAATAAAGACCCATATAGAGGGTTCTTTTTAGAAATTCATAATGATAAGGATTGAGATAAGGATCACCATAGATGTGATTTTTATAAATAAAATATAAGGCTATCCATAAAAAAGAGAAACCTTTCACATCTGCTTTTTGAAGCACTACTCTCATTGCAATCTCTATTTTGGGCATAACAAAAAACCTATAAATATACGTAATCTTAAGGCTCGTTTGAATAGAGTGCATGGGGGGAGATTGCACCCAATACCATGTATTTTCTCGTCTACTATGCAACTCTGTTTCTATGTGTTTTTAGATTTCGTACTCTCTATGTATGCGTGTCTGTAAGATCCTACAACAGGAAAAAGTTCAATTCAAAAGAAGTTAATCTCTCTATCCATAGAGGGTTTAATCAATGGACAACTATGCTTTCTACTATACATTAAGAGGTTGTTACAACTATGGCGAGACCCCCAAAAATTCTTCAAATTTCTTTGACGTCATCCATTTTTAGTTAGGATATTCTTATATTTTTTATCAACCACTATAAAAATCCCATCAAATTTTGTAGTATGGAATAGTTGATATTTTTTTGAGCATTTTATTGTATTGATAGGAAGAGGCTTCCCAAAAAAAATGGCAAAAAAGAAGAGTTTTAGAGTTGTTTCCTTTTATTTTTATGAACTTCTTCAAATAATAAAGGGAAAGGTCTTGGGAGAAGGCTCTATAAAGCCAAGACCTCAATTGTAGCAAAACGTTTTAGTTGAATTTAGTTTAGATTCTTTTCTTACAAACCTCAAGTTTGTGCTTTTCCATGAATTTTGAGTCAGTCTTGTGATTGATTTGAGTGTATGACACATGTTTTAGAGTTATGGAAGTAGTATCTAGCTTGATTTCATGTTTTTGAAGTGATTAGACAAGATTAACTACTTTTTTAGGTGATTAAAAATTGAGAAGAATGATTTCTACATGTTTTTAAGCTCTATGCAAAGCTATATACCTACTTTTCTTGTATTTTTGCCTATTTTAGATTGCAATAGTCATCAAGAACTTCAAAACCAATTAAAGCATACATCAAACATATCAATTAATAGGGAGTTACAAGCATTTTGGTGATCCAATCCTGTTTCAAGCATTGGATAGTATTGCATCCTTGGAAGCATCAGATATCATTGCATCCTTGAAAGCATTGGATAGCAATGGGCTTGGAAGCATCAGATATGCATATACCAAAATACGTCATGAAGAAGATCATGATTTTGTTCAAGTTTTGATCTATGTGTTCACACTTAAGCTTGAGGCAGATCATGCTTGTGTTCAAGTTTCAATTTACGTGACCATTTAGGATTCCTACTAGAGGAGTGGGGTTTTCTACTTTGTGACCTCAATTGCAATCAACTTTGTGCATCAAAGATCATCCATCTTGCAAGGATCATGATGCTTGGGACTTGGTCTTGTGGATTGGATGAACTACACCATGTTTGGATCTTCTTGGATGCTATCATGGGGAGATGTTTCTATTACTCTACTTGACACCCATCCATCACATTTTGCGTATGTCACCAATTGCAACTAGATTGATCTTTACTCTTTGTAGATTTATAAAATATAGGTTTCTGAGAACAATCTATACTACAAGCTAATTTTTTTTGGTGCCATTGCCATGGAGAGCAATTGCCATGGAGAGCAAGGATCAACCCTAGATAACTTGTGAGATGGACATCGCAATCATGCAAGAGTATCACTTACCCAAATAGCCAAACTTTGCTTGAAAGGAGGATCTTCATCTCTTAAATCAAAGAGACACTTGAACATTGCTCTTACCTTGAGGGGTGATATTTGGGTGATCATGGCTAGTTAATGTAGGCATAAGTGTTTTGCATCTTGATTTTGTAGGTAGTGCAACCTTTTCCCTTTTGCTCTTTAGTTCTCTTTCTTTTGTTTTGGTATAGTTCCTCTATCATCATAGGTATCATACAAAACTTGTTGTAAGGAGTATCATATAGCTTGAACTATTACATCCCTTGGAAATTCTTAGTGGTAAATGGGATATCATTTCCATGGAATTCATTAAGGCCTTACCTTGAAATGGCAAACGCAGATGGAATGAGTCAGCTTATGAGCGATAAGCTGGACAAGAACAACTTCCATGCTTGGAGATTCAGAATGACGAATTTCCTGATGGGAAAAGGCTACTGGAAGTACATCAAAGGAGAGAATGAAAATGCTCCGCAGTTACCAGAAAGGAATCGGACTGCAGAACAGTTAAGAGCATATGAGGAATGGAATCAAGGAGCACGAAAGGTAATGCATTGGCTATCTGTTAGCATACAAGATAGCATGATTGGACACATACAGGATGCCAAGACTCCAAAAGAGGCTTGGAACAGTTTGGTCACTTTGTACGAGACCAATACAAAGGCACGGAAATTGCAACTCAAGAATGAGCTGCATACATTGGAGAAAAAGAGCATGTCGATAAGTGACTACACTCTAAAAATCAAAAGCATATGTGAGTCTGCCTTCGTGGTTTAGGAGCTGCATATAAGTAGTTCAGAACTTCTATACAGACCGGGAAAAATATTCCGAATTTTGTTGATTTGGTCTCTATGCTGATCAATGAAGAAAAGAATCTTGGTGAGGATTCAAACTCCCAAGGAAAGCCCAGTTCTGAGCAGGTATTCTACTCTAGCAAAGGAAGAGGTAGAGGTAGAGGTTTTGGAAGTTGAAGAGGATACAGTAACCAAGACCAAGGTCAACAACAGAATCATGCAGGAGGAAGAGGACAGTTTCGAGGCAGGGGGAGCCAAAGAGGTCGCAGAAATTTCCAAAGAAATGATTAAGGTAATGATAGTAAAGGATGCTGGAATTGTGGTAAACCTGGACACTTTGAACGTGATTGCAGGTTAAAGAATCAAAATAACAGAAAGCAGCAAAACAACTATGCATCCACAAGTGCAGATGATTTTGAGAAGCTGTTTATGGTTCAACATCACATGATGAATACGATGTCTGCTGGTGTTTCAAAAATCGAATGATAATGTCTGGTATGTTGATTCAGGTGCTTCAAATCACATGACCAGTCATGCAGAATGGTTTAGTAGTTTGCAGAAAATGCTAGTTCTTGGATATGTTGAAACAGGTGATGACACATCGCATCCTATTGAGCATACAAAAAACATAGCATTGTCTATGGAGGACGGAAAGGTAAAACATCTCGCTGATGTGCTGCATGTTCCAAATATAATGAAGAATCTGGTTTCTGTTGGACAAATGGTTGACCAGGGATTACAAGTCAGGTTCAATGCTGATGGATTATATGTAGAAGAGTACAAGCAGGATGGACGATTGGTCGCCAAAGGAAACAAAGTGGGTAGGATGTTCACCTTAAATGTGAAGATTCCTGAAATGAATGCAGCCATGTTTGCAAAAGGTGCAGGAGTTATTGCAGATATAGAGATATGGCACAAACGGATTGGACATGCAAACTTGCAAAGGCTGAAACTGATGCAGTCAAAGGAGATTGTCCATGGACTACCAAATTTCAAAGTTGCAGAAATGCAAAAGGTATGTGCAGCATGTCAATTTGGTAAACAATCAAGAGCATCATTTCCACATGACAAGCATGTTAGTGAGAATGTACTAGAAGTAGTACATACATATGTTTGGGGTCCAGCAAAGACCACATCTATGGGCGGTTGCAGGTTTTATATTACTTTCATTGATGACCATACACGCAAAGTATGGGTATATTTCATGAAAGAGAAGAGCGAGGTGTTTACTCACTTCCAGAATTTTAAAGTTATGGTGGAAAAGCAGATAGGAAAGTACATTCAAACATTAAGATCTGATGGAGGAGGTGAATACATGTCAAATGAGTTCAGCAATTTTCTAAAAAATCATGGAATTCGGCGTCAGTTTTCATGCAGGTACACACCACAACAGAATGGTGTTGCTGAACTCAAAAATAGACATATTGCAGAAATAGCAAGAGCCTTGATGGCTGAGAAGAATATGCCTCATTGTTATTGGGCAGAAGCTGTGCATACTGCTGTATACATCATGAACAGAACTCCAACTGCTGCTGTACATCAAGTTACACCTGAAGAGAAGTTTACAGGTAAAAAGCCAAACTTATCACATCTGAAAGTTTTTGGTTGTATTGCATATGTACATGTTCCAGATGAGTTGAGGACGAAGCTTGATCCGAAAGCAGAAAAATGTGATATTTCCTTGAGCAAAAGGGGTACAAATGTTATAACCCACTCACATGACAGGTGAAGGGGAGCAGAGATGTGGTATTTGATGAAATGTCAAGCTTCTATGCAGATGCCAAAGAAGGACTGAATCTTGAACCAAATGACAAAGAAAATGCTGAAAAATCTAATGCAGAATCTCAAGTTTTGAGTGGACCGGATGCATCACCAAGCAATAGTTCCAACTCAAATCCATGGAGTGGAAGATTGCGTGGAAGTTTGAGTCCAGCAAATTCATCAAATACATCCAAGAAAGGTAAAGAAAAGCTTTCTGCTGGTAGTAAAACAGGTGCAGGTTTTGAAGACGTTGATGGAGATTCAAGCGGTTCAGAAAAGAGTCTTGATGAGAAACTTGGATTGCCCTCTGTGAAGACTCCAGGAGTAAGAAGGGCACATGCAAATGATACAAGAAGAAGTGACCCAGGACCAAGAAGATCTGGGAGGATGCGTAATTCAGTGCAACGATTGACATATGATAGTTACATGGCTCGCCATTGTGCCTACATGACAAAGGTAATACAAGATGCTGAACCTTCTTGTTTTGAAGATGCAATTGGTAATGCAAATTGGGAAAAAGCTATGGATGAGGAGATGGCTGCACTTTATGGAAATGATACATGGAAGCTGGTTCCATTGCCGCAAGGAAAGAAATCCATAGGCTGCAAATGGGTTTACAAGGTAAAGCATAATGCTGATGGTAGCATAAGCAGGTATAAAGCACGATTGGTAGCTAAAGGTTATGCACAGACATATGGCATTGATTATGAGGAAACATTCAGCCCTGTAGCTAAAATGTCTACTGTCAGAACACTTGTTGCATTAAGGATTGCTGATTACTTAACCAACATTGGGTTTTCTATGTGTGATGCAGATCACTCACTATATGCAAGGAAGGCTGATGATGGCATCACTATTGTGGCTATTTATGTTGATGATCTGATTGTAGGTGGTGATAATGAAGAAAGCATCAAAGAGGTAAAGAAACTTCTTATGCATGAATTTGACATGAAAGATCTTGGTGTGCTGCGCTATTTCTTGGGCATTGAGTTTATACATACAGAAACAGGTATATGGATGTCGCAAAGGCAATATGCCTTGAATATGTTGCAAAAGTATGGTATGGCTGATTGTAAGCCAATTTGTATGCCTTTAGATCAAAATTTGAAATTGGATACTATATCAGGTGAAGCATTGGAAAATGCTACTATGTATAGGAAAATTGTGGGAAGTCTTATATATCTTACAATTACAAGGCCTGATTTAAGCTACACTATTGGACTTGAAAGTCAATTTATGCAGGTTCCCAAGAAGCCACATTTGGATGCTCTGAGGCGCACTCTACGTTATGTGAGTGCTACTTTGGATTATGCACTATTTTATGAAGCTGGTGTAGATTTGCAGGTTCATGGATACACCGATGCAGATTGGGCTGGTAGTACTCCAGATAGAAGATCTACTAGTGGCTTTCTTTTCTCACTTAGAGGTGCAGCTATTACATGGAGCAGTAAGAAGCAACCCACTGTTGCTTTGTCGAGTACAGAGGCTGAGTATAGAGGTGCTGCAATGGCAGCATGTGAGGCATCATGGCTGAAGATGTTACTTGCAGATTTAGGTGTGGAAGTGCAAAAGCCTATCACTATCTATTGTGATAATCTTAGCAGCATACAGTTAGCACGGAACCCTGTTTTCCATGCTAGAACAAAGCATATTGAGGTACATTATCACTTCATCAGAGAGAAGGTATTAGCAGGTGATATTGATCTTGTTTATGTGAGAACAGATGAGCAAGTTGCTGATATTTTCACCAAAGCACTTGGAGCTGAGAAGTTGAAGAAGTTTCGGAAGATGCTTGGATTACAGGATATGGCATTGAGCTTGAGGGGGAGTGTTGAGATATCAAGCTCAACATGTGATGATCCAGGATGACACGTACCAATTTTTCGTTTCTCTGACATGTATAGTGGTCATGCCAGTATATGTCAGGGATACTTCATTGAGCTTTATTAGATTTATCTACCGAGAGTGATGGCACATTTGTTTCTTGCCAGCTCACTCATTCGCGGACATTAGGTTTTTCCTTATGTACTAGTCTTTATATATTGCACTGGTTGTATTCTTATTTTTAGGTCATTCTTGTACATTCCTTTTATGTAATAGAATAAGAAGAAGAAGATCATTCTTCCTTGCCTCAATCTGTGTGTGTGCTTCTCCTTGAGAGTGAGAGTGTGTGTGTGAGCTCTCTTCCTTATCTCCTTCCTCGTGACAAAGCCTGTATACTCTGCTTCAGTTGAGGATAAAGCAACTCTTGGTTGTTTCTTGGAACTCCATGACACTAGCTTGGAACCTGCAAATGCTAAGTAACCAGATGCACTTTTTCTATCATCCTTAGCTCCTTCCCAATCTGCATCTGAATAGAAGTAGCGAAAGATTTTCTTAATCACATGCCAATTCTTGACACCTCGGAAATGCATAAACTTGCCTACCCATGAGACAACAAACTGAATATCTGGCCGAGTAATGCATAAGTAAATCAAGCACCCAATAGCCTACTGATAGAGCATCAAATGCATCTCTAGGATCATGAAGACTCAATTGTAAACCTATTGCCACTCCATAGGAGTTGCAATAGGTTTGCATTTTTCAAGGCCAAAACTCCACAATAATGTGTCAATATATATTGTTTGACATAGCTAGTTTTCCATCAACTTGCATAAATTGAATGCCCAAATAATGATGCAAATGCCCCAAATTTGACATCTCAAATGAGGCATGCAAATCAGCCTTAAATTTAGAAATATGCTTCTCATTAGGACCAATGAGTAGCATGCCATCAACATAGATAACAATAATCAGAAGAACATCATTTGCATGCTTAATGTATAAGGTCCTCTTAGTTGGACTATTCTCAAAACCATGTGCGATCAAGTAGGCATGTACTTTTCATACCAAGCACACGGTGCTTGTTTCAAACTATATAGTGCCTTTTTCAACCTGCACACTTTGTTTTCATGCCCTTTTTGCACAAAACCATGGGGCTAAAAAACATACACTTCTTCATGCAAGTCACCATTTCAGAAATGCAGTTTTAATGTCCAAATGATGTACATTCCAACCACGATGAGATTCAAGTGCAAAGATGATACGAACAATAGTCATTTGGCATGTAGGTGCAAAGGTCTCCTCAAAATCAATGCCTCTTTCTTGAGAAAAACATTTTGCAACAAACCTAGCCTTATCCTTGTCAACTGCTCCATCAGGCTTATGCTTTAGCTTGTATACCCACTTAGTTCCATGGCCTTCTTGCCATGAGGAAAGTCACATAAAGACCAGATACCATTTTTCATAATAGCATTATATTTTGATTGCATAGAAGCCATCCAATTTTTAGAATTTTGTGCTTCATCAAACAAAACAGGCTCATTCCCATCACAAAGACTAGAGGTAGCCATAGCATAGCAATATGATGCAAAAGAAGCACCATGAGAGCCCAAAAGAGTACGATATGACAGAGGTGCATCTAGTTTACTAACTCGCAAAGTATGCACCAACAATTCAGGCATAGTTTTTGCCTCCTCTATATCAATTTTCTCATAAATAAGTGCATCATGTAAATTTGCATCATAAATGGAATGATCTGCATCATCATGTGAAACCTCTAAAGGGTGAGAAATTACCTCATTTGGACCAACACTAGACTATCCACATGTAAAAAGAGGCAACAAAGTATCATACACATGTTTGGAGCTAATTGATGTCTCCTTAATACATGAAAGTAATGTATGAATAGCATCTTCCACAAAAACAACATCATGGCTAACCAAAATGCATTTGGCATATGGATGATACAGACAATAGCCTTTGCTTTCAAAACTGTATCCAACAAAAATACATTTCAATGCTTTATCATCCAATTTCCTACGTTGTTGTTTAGGCACTAATGCATATGCCAGACAACCAAAGACACACAAGTGAGAAATAGATGGCTTGGGACCATGCCAAGCCTCATATGGAGCAATACACTGCAATGCTCTAGCGGGGTACCTATTAAGTGTTGAAATGAAAGAAGCTACTCCTACTCTACAATTAAGCACAAAATAAATTAACTATGGAGGAAGGAACAAAATATATGAAAACATGATGAATAGATTAAAATGGAAAGAACTTACAAATGATGCTCTATGACATGAGGAGAGGAAGCACACTCTTGGCAATGAGCTAGAGTGGAATGGAATGTGTGGAGTGAAGGGAGGCGTTGCTTATATGGATTTTGGGAGAATTCCCTTGCATGTGGGATATATGTGCTTGCATGAGAATGAAAGTGGACTTGGGACAAAAGGGTGGAGCATGGAACTCTCAACACCCCCCTCCATGTGATGACCCTTTTTTTTAATATGGGGGACTAGTGACATATGGGATCACTTAGTCCATTTGGTTTTAGGATCTAAGGACATATGGGATCCTTAGACATAACTTGGACATATGGGATCCAAGTTTTGGACATATGGCATGCCTAGGATCTTGGGACATATGGGATCCCAAGACATGTACTTGGACATTTGGGATCCAAGTGGTTTTTAATGGGATCTAGGGACATATGGGATCCCTAGACATGTACAAGGGTTTACATCATGGGGTAGGTGGTGCTTTTGATCCATTTACATATTCTTCTTGTGGACTCCTTTTGCCTTTTTGATGTTGAATGTTGCTTTGGATCCCTTGATGGGATCTTTGGTAGGGTCTTTTGTTGTTGGTGTAGCCTTTGTCTTGTGAGCTTCATGGCCTTGTAGTGGGCTTTGAGTGTCATTTGTTCAAGCCGTAGGGAAGGTCTTACTCTTTTAAAGAGCAGTGTCTAGTCCCTTTACAAATGGCTATAGACATGTTGAACTTGACAAAAAAATTGTACAAATTTTAAGCTTTATACAAAAGATGGTTTGTATCTATGCCTTATGAGGAATGACTTTTAAATCATGTTTCATTCATATACAATGTATAACTTGATCTTCGGTGCCCAAGAGTCACTTGTGCAGTCAAAATTCTAGCAAGATAGAATGGACCCTAGAAATCCTCTCTGATCCAAAATCTGTGCCTATCTATATGTGAAGACGCCCATTTTCTTTTCTATATAGGTTGGGAGAACAACTTCCTTTTCCTGCTCTTTTAACAACGTTCTATCATTGGCTAAATATGCTTGGTCAAACTGTGATTTGGGTCGCTGCGCCAGATCCAGCTCAAATATAGAGATCGTTGTGAAGTAATACATCATGCATTATGTCATAATCACTCCCTAGCACCCGAATTGATACATCGCACCTGAAGACGAACCGAATCGACACATCTCACCCGAACACATATGATTCTCAAGGCTCCATTCAGCTTTAGGCTACGTGGAGTGTGCTGCCTGTGCCTCTGCACTTGGCTTCTCATCTGCAACAGTGATCAATGGGTCACTCCTTGCTCTTTTGACAGGCTAGGAAGTCTTGGACTATCCTGGATGGAAGCCACTGCTAGTTGCACACTTAAACACGTAGAGTTATCTGAAGTTGATTGCACTCTGTCTATCAGCATGCTTGTCGGAGGTTATCCGTTGTGTTGTTGTGTATCTTTGCTCTGGCTCGTATTGGTGCAGCTGCATAGGGCGGTGGATTTGGTCTCATCAGCTGTTGGTTTTCTCTCTATCTCATGTGAGTGATAGAGGATATGCCGCTAATGCAAGAAGTTCATGTTGTCTTTCCTCAGTGGTGCCAGCTCTGGCATTTCCTCACTGTGTAAACTCTTTCTGTGTGAGCTAGGCATAAAATCTTTTCTTTTTGCAATTTAGACATGGAAGAAGCTCTTCTTTCTCTCTTTATGTATGGCAAGAGACCTCCGTGTTCTCTGATGTGAGATCTTTTAAGATGGCCACTGATTGCAACCCAAACACACAGAGCTGTAGCATTTCTGACGCACAGATCGTTCTGCATGCTTTGAGAAGACTCAATTCTTTTGGAATGAGAAGAATTCCAAGAGTTTCTACTCCTCACGCTTCTTCTTGTCCCTATTACAGCTTGCTCAGACTACTCATATTCTGCAAATGCTAATGGAACTACCAGAGATGCTTCATGCATCCATCAACATTATACAAACTTCAAGAGGATTGACTTTCTACAGAGCTGAAGCACATCTCGTATGCGAGATGAAGGATGAAGCGTACTATCACATTGCTTAAAAGCACTTCTTATTAATGGTTAACTAAATTAAAATGCAACTTCGAACAAAAATCAAACTGAGGGTGATAAGCAAGATTAAAAGAACAAAGATTCAGAACAGAAATGATTATCATAGAAAAAAATGGACTAGTGCTTGAAAGCACTTTTATTTATGAAGGGAGGGAGGGAGGGAAAGGAAATACATCTATGCTAATGATGATGAAGAAAATAAGAACATGAACTCAAATGAAAAAAAGATAACCTATGCTCTGATACCATGTTGAAATGAAAGAAGCTACTCCTACTCTACAATTGATCACAAAATAAATTAACTATGGAGGAAGGAACAAAAGATATGAAAACATGATGAATAGATTAAAATGGAAAGAACTTACAAATGATGCTCTATGAGCATGGAGACTCCATGAGGAGAGGAAGCACACTCTTGGCAATGAGCTAGAGTGGAATGGAATGTGTGGAGTGAAGGGAGGCCTTGCTTATATGGAGTTTGGGAGAATTCCCTTGCATGTGGGATATATGTGCTTGCATGAGAATGAAAGTGGCCTTGGGCCAAAAGGGTGGAGCATGGAACTCTCAAAATTAAGTACATATGTTGCACACATAACAACCTCAAGCAAGAAACTATGTGGTAAAGCCTGACTTTTGACCATACACCTGGCCATCTCCATGAATGACTTGGTCTTCCTTTCAACAATTCCATTTTGCTGAGGTGTATACAACACTGTACACTGATGTTTTATCCCACATTCAACCAGAAATGCATTAAAGTTAGAAGAAATATATCCCCCCTTGATCAGAATAGAGGGTTCCTATTTTACATGCTGATAGATTTTTAGCCAAAACTAGAAAATGTTTGAAGCACATAAACACTTCAAACATTGCTTTCAGTGGATACACCCATGCATGCCTAGAAAAATCATCAATGCAAGTCACGAAGTAAAGGTAGTTCCAAAAAGAAGGTGTTTGCATAGGACCATCACTGTGAATAAGCTACCATTTTTGAGTAGGTCAAACTGAAACATCTTTTGGGAAGGAGGAAGGCTACATTTTTCACAAAATACAACCTTCACATACATGATTACCAGGTGCCTCAAGTTTTCATAAAGAGGAAACCATTTCATATAGGCATAGAAAACTAGCAAAATTTAGATGACCAAATTGTGCATGCCAAAGCTTTGCATCTAACATGGCCTCAGAATCTTGAACTGCACATGCTGAATCATTCACAGGTTTTGCATAATCTATGAGATTATACATGCCACGAATTAAAATTCTAGAAGCAATAATGACATGGCCATTTGACATATCATGAAGTGTACGTATGCCATCAACAATTTTCACAAACAAGTAGATCTTGGCTAATGCTGAAATTTATAATAGATTTTTCTTGATCCCTAGCACAAATAAAGCATCTGACAATGTAAAAGAACTACCATAAACAATAGTCACAATGATCTTACCAACTCCCATGATAGAATAAGAGGAGTTTTTCATGCATGTGGTAGTATTCCCTATAGAGGCAGGCTCAAGTGAAGTGAAGAAACTGCACTGCAAGGTCATATGTTTGGTTACCCCACTATTAAAGTACCAAACATCTGAGTCTATTGCAAACATACAACACTCATGAGAAAATGGGTCATAACTACAAATAGTAGTAAATGCCCATTCTTCCTTCTGCAAAAGATTTGGAGACTCTGATTTGGATGTAGAGGCTTCTGCAACAACCATTCCAACCTCTTTTTTCTTTGCCTCTTTTGTAGCCAATTTTGGACAACTCTTTATGACATGATCATTTCCTTTAAAGTATTTGCAAAACAATTTTTGCTTTTTTTTTCTTCTTTTCTCTATCATCCTTCTTTGATTGTGCAAAATTAGAAAATTCTTGCTTACTAATAGATGAGCTCCATTTGGCTTTGCCCTTTTGATTACCCAACAAAGCTTGATCTGCAACACACACAATGGACTTGTTCTGCTTGGATTGATCTTCTTGCAATAGAACATAGAATAACTCCTCAAATGTTAAGGCATTTGGATTTTCTTTCTATCACAAGGAAGGAGATAATCAAGAGAGCTCACACACGCACACACTCTCACAATCAAAGAGAAGCACACACACAGATTGAGGCAATGAATGATCTTGTTCTTCTTCTTCTATGACATAAAAGGAATGTACAAGAATGACCTAAAAACAACAATACAACAAGTGCAATATATAAAGAATAGTACATAAGGAAAATCCTAATGTCCGTGAATGAGTGAGCTAGCAAGAAACAAATGTGCCATCATTCTCGATAGATAAATCTAGTAAAGCTCAATGAAGTATCCCTGCCATATATCGGTGTGATTGCTATACATATCAGAGAAATGAAAAAGTGATACGTGTCATCCTGGATCATCACATGTTGAGCTTGATATCTCAACACTCCCCCTCAAGCTCAACGTCATATCGTGTGATCCAAGCATCTTTCGAAACTTCTTCAACTTTTCTACTTCAAGTGCTTTAGTAAAAATATCAGCAACCTACTCATCCATTCTCACAAAAACAAGATCAATATCACCTTCAAAGTGATAATGTACCTCGATATGCTTTGTTCTAACATGAAAAACAGGATTCAGTGCTAACTGTATGCTGCTAAGATTATCACAATAGATAGTGATAGGCTTTTGCACTTCCATACCTAAATCCGCAAATAGCATCTCTAGCCATGATGCCTCACATGCTGCCATTGCAGTGCCTCTATACTCATCCTCTGCACTGTACAAAGTAACAATGGGTTGCTTCTTATTGCTCCATGTAGTGGCTGCACCTCCAAGTGAGAATAGAAGCCACACCAACTTCATAAAACAATGCATAATCCAAAATAGCACTCACACAATGTAGAGTGCACCTCAGAGCATCTAAATGTGGCTTCTTGGGAACCCGCATAAATTGACTTTCAAGTCCAACAATGTAGCTTAGATAAGGCCTTGTAATTATGAGATATATCAAGCTTCCCACAATTTTCTATACATAGTAGCATTTTCCAATGCTTCACCTAATGTAGTATCGAGCTTTAAATTATGATCTAATGGCATAGACATTGGCTTACAATTAGCCACACCATACTTTTGTAGCATATTCAAGGCATATTGCCTTTGCGACATCCATATAACTATTTATGTATGTATGAACTCAATGCCCAAGAAATAACGAAACACACCAAGATCTTTCATGTCAAATTCCTGCATAAGGAGTTCCTTTACCTCTTTAATGCTTGCTTCATGGTTGCCTCTTACAATCAAGTCATCAACATAATAGCCACAATTATGATGTCATCATCACCCTTGCATATAGTGAATGATCTGCATCACACATAGAAAATCCAATGGTGGTTAAGTAGTCAACAATCCTTGCATGCCAAGCACGAGGGGCTTGTTTATGCCCATACAAAGCCTTTTGCAACCTGCAAACATATTTTGGGTGCTGTCCTTGTGGCTGGGTGTTGGCAGCAATCAAGGTACCCAAGGACTCACAAGACAAGGAAGTCAAAGAAGGGATTCAAAACGAAGAGAAAGCACAAGCAGACAAAGTAGTCAACGAAGATCTGGCAAGTAGGCCGTCCAAATTTTTCCATGAAGTAATACTTCCTAAATAGTGAATTTAGTCACTCTACATCATTGAAAATACCATTTCACCTTTTTGTGGCTCCATTTTGTGCAAGCCAAGGAGTCCTTGAGCTTGAGGAGCATTAGAAGTATCTACCTATCAATTTTCATATTTTTTAGACTCCGTTTGAGCCCTCAAATAAGCCCTAGAACCTAATTTTTAACTAGGCCAGACACTAGGTCTAGACAGGGCCAAAGCTAGTCAAAAACTATAAATAGAGATAGAGAGCTCATTTTTGAGGTTAGCTTGTAATAGACTTGAACTTGTATGAGCACTTTGGAAGTAATCTAAGGAACTCCATTGCTTCTCTCTTTGTCTTACCTTGTGTGCGTGTGTGTATGTGTGTGCATGTTAGTGTGCTTCTCACTCACACATTTGTGCCATCACTTGTTCGAGGTCTTCATACCATCCTCATGTCTTCCCGGATTGACATTAAAGGAGGTGCTACTCATCACTGAGCTACACCAAATTTTGGCGCCGTTGCCGGGGATCGAGCTTTGAGGACGAGTGTGTGATGGTAAGACGTAGAGTTGTGACGTTGGCATTGTAGGTAGTTTCTTTATTTTTCTTACTTTTCTCTTTTTTACTTCACCATCACCATCACCATCATCATCCTCACCATATCCGATTTCCATCTCCATCATCGCGAAAATTTCAATTTTTTGATCATATCACCTTCTCCCTTCCATTTCCCTCGATTTGTGTGTGCTGCTTTTGCATGTTTTTTGAGCTTCCTTGCAGGTTTTTGCTGTACCATCCTCTCTAGCACGCTGCGTAGGTACGGAAAAGCTTGGCCATGTCTCTGTGTCGCAGACCTCTGTCGATTGCAATCGACAGAAAAATTGCTCATTTGGTAAAACAAAGCACACCACAATGACACACATGAGGAGCACATTCCAAATCACTACATAAAATTTAAAAATTCCGTGTTTCTCTGTCAATTGTGACCGACACTATCGATCGCAATCGACAACCACGATCGACAGCCTCTGTCAATCGCGACCGACAGCCTCTGTCAATCGCGACCGACAGCCTCTGTCAATCGTGACCGACAGACCACACGACCGATCGACTGCCACGTAGGATTCACTCAATCACGATCGACACCGTCGATCGCGACCAACTGAAATTTGACGATTGACACCAAAATTTGCGTTGACATGTGTCTATCGCGATGGATAGGCCCACGATTGACTGAAATTTCACCGGAATTCTTGCAAAAAGTGTCGATCGCGATTGACACCATTGATCGCGATTGACAGGACTCACGACCGACTCTGCCGATTGCGATTGACACTGTCAATCGCGACTGACAGCCACGACGTACACCTCTGTCAATCGCGATTGACAGACCTGTCGATCGCGATTGACAGACATTTTTGGCCAAATTTCTAGGTTTTTTTTATAATTCCAAGTTTTTGGGGTAAATTCTAGGCATACTTATCAAGCAAATAGTGATTTATGAGGTCTCGACACTAGTAACTTAAGAAAAAACCTTGTTTTCCTGATAACCTATTTTACCCTGTTTTAACCCTAGATCCCTGAACAGTCATAACTTCCTCATACGAAATCCGTTCGGAGTGATCTTGGGCTTGTTGGAAAGCTCGTGGGATCTCTAGAACTGTTTTCCATAAAGACAAAGGGCAAATTGATATCTGAATTACATACTTGAAAGTGATTGGTTCTGTCATTTGAAACTAAGTCTTGAGCTAACTTTGGGACTTTTTACAAGTTCATTGAAAGCACTCAAGGTCATCTAAAGCAAGGGCAATTTGCAAGCTTGAGAACGGGGTTCTTGAGCACTAAAGATCAAAGGATCAACAAGTGAGGTTGGAATACTCTCATTTCCCTCTGCCAATTCCTAGCTTAGGTTAAGTGCGAATAGTGCTAGAAGTAAGTCAGGGCGACGATAGGCATCTATCAAGTTGAAGACTACCTAAATACTCAAGTTCAAGCTAAAACATAATCTCTGTGTGATCGATAACTTTAAAGGAAAGGAACTTGACGTGGTGTTATCAACTGAAACAACGGAAATTAACTTAAGTATTCCTGACGATGTGATATCAGACAAGATCATAAACACGATAATCAACTAAAAAGAACCAAGTGACTGATACACATTGATTGGCAACGAGGTTGTACCTTGGGTAAAAATTGGGATTGCTCAGTTAGGCATATGAACCTTAGATCAGGACGACACATAGGGAGAGATAGACAGAGTCTTAGGTCTTTCGAGGCTAGTGTCAATCATACTGCTAGGTCTTGGGCCCAGCAGTTGAGCCATCATTCTCACTACCCTAGCTCTGAAACTAGCGAGTCTGAGATGTCCCACGGTATGGAGAGACCCACAGGGAGTTCAGGTGTGCCATACTTACATAGGGTAGAAGGCCCCTACAAGATGTAGCTGGAATAGCTTAGGACCAACTGATTAGGAGCTAGCATCTATGAGGACGGCCTAGGAAGATCCGTGGTCCAGATCAAAAACCCAGATCAACCCATTGGACTAGAACATCTAGCAGTCAAATTTGAAAATGGAGCATACTTGGACAAAGAAGGAACCATATACGTTGTCACCAACCACCTAGATAGGATAGACGAATTTGGGAATGTGATCCCAGAGATGGACATAGGTGACCTGGAGCAGGGGAACTTAAGTGGAGAGCCTAAAACACCTCGAGGCAAATTAGTTCTTACTAGAATTATCATGCCAGAGTGGATTCCCCAGGACAATAAAAGCATAGACTTGCTCTTAAACCGAGAGACCGATGAAGCCGTTTGGAGGTATAAGCCTAATCCACCGAATGAGGTAGGGACAATCATGATATATGAACTCAAAGATCCTGATAGCCCAAGAAAAGTGACCTATTTAGACAACACTTTGGAAAGAATATTTGTGGTCACAGAGCACGGTAGACATGCCTACACTTGGAAGGGAGAATTTATTTTTCCTCAACCAAGATCTAATATCTCTTTTGGCCACCAAGGAGCGGAAATATCCCAAGCTCATGGAGCTCAAAGGGACAGAAGTAGAGATAGACCTGAGGTAAGCTTTGCCAACCCAATAGGAAGAGAACGAACGCGAGCAGAGACGGATAGAGAAGAAATAGAGAGAACTAGAGTTCCAAGGAACCTAAGAAATGCTGATGATTTTCCTTTGCCAAGGCCGAGGGAACACACCAGAACCTTGAGACCTACACAGCTGGTTAAGTCCATGAAGACTTGCTTCGATGGCACTGGAGATCCATACGATCATGTGGCCAAATTTAGGCAAGTCTTGAGAGCTGAACAAGTGGAGGACTTATTCACGCAATACAATGCCTTTGGTCTAACCCTTAGGAACACCGCTCTAACGTGGTTTCAACCACTAAATGAGAGACACTTCAGGAACATAGACCAACTTCTAGAGGCTTTCATTACTGAATTCTCTAAGAGTGGCATACGACATAACACTTCCTCACTGATTCACAGCTTCAAACAGACACCTCAAGAGACTGTTAGACTTGCAGGAAGAAGGTTTAGGCAATATTTAGAGAGATGTCCTGTTTCTGAGTTACCCACACCAGTCAAACAAGTGGTTCTCTTCTTAGATGGACTGCTCAGTACAAAGTTGAGATCATATGTGTACTTAAAAGACCCTAGAACCATAGAAGAGTGTGTACGCATGTGCATTGACATTGAGGATAACCTAGGAGAGGAATTAGAGATTTCCAAAATCTACAAAGATTCAGATAGTTCTACTAGCCTCTCTTCCATGTAGTCCACATCTATTGAGGAACTCGCTGAGAAAGTAGCTCAAAAACTAGGTGTCTCTAGCAAACAAATCCCAAGATTTGCCCTAGTTAAGCGGTGTAATACATGTGGTGGTGACCATATGGCGAACATATGTCCCATTATGGCTCAACCCCAAGTGAATCCTAATAGCCAGTACTGCACCATAGAAAGGAAATACACTAATCACACTGCGCAAGATTGCCCATACAATAAGCAAGCAGTTAGACAAACCTACCCTCAGCCCTATCCACAACAGGGAAGATACCAGAACCAGTACCCTCCATAGCAATATGGTAGGCCACAACAACCTTATCAACAAACCTACCAAAACCAACAAAGGCCTCAGCCTGTGTTAGCTCAGCAACCTCCTACCCCAACCAATGTGATTCCCGTAAAGTACGCAGCTGCAAAAGAGAACCTGAATAGAGCCATTGTGACAGTAACACCATTGCTTTCAGAGAGTGACCCTAGTGACCATAGTTTTGACTCTACTCATATTGATAGCCCTCAAGCTTACTACATGCAATCACCTGAGCATAATGAGGCCTATTATTACGAAGAACCGAGTGAACCAAGTTGGGAGCCAGAGTATACCAATGTCATATACACCAATCCCAACTCGCGGCCCCAACCTAGGCAGGTAAGACCATCATTCCCTAGAGGGCCATGCTACCGATGTCAGGGAGATCACCTCATTCGTGATTGCCCGATGCCTACCCCCACACAACCCCAATCTGTAACCATTCAAGGCTTTTGTCAAGATTGCGGAAAGGAGCACCTCTTACGAGACTACCCAAAGAACCCACAGAATGTAACAAAAATTACTCCCATCAATGTGATTAGGTTAGTTGTAGACTCTTCAGGGAGTGTGACTTCCACTACACCAGTGCAAGTGGTCACGAGAGCTCAGGCATTGCAGCAGAACCAAGGTTTAGGCCGGGAAAAGAGTGCCGAAGTTAGTGAAACTGAGAGCATAACCAAGAAACGAACGAGAGCTTGGAAAGATAGCTGCGAGAGAATGAAAAGGCAATGGGCAAAGAAGATGAGTGAACTCAAGGAAAGCCTAAGAGAAACGAGAGCCAGGATAATTGAAATTACATCTCAACCTCCCTCTCACACCACTCCACCACCACCATTCCCATCTCCATCCGATCCACCACCTTCCAACCTGCCTCATGCGACCCCACCACCCCCTAGAGTAGGATCAGTTTTAGCAGATCCCACTCCTAAGGACCTAAATATGATGCTCAAAGCATATCAGGCCAGAATCCAAGAAGGGCCAAACGTAACCGATCATGAAAAGTGTTACCCTAGAGCAGAACTAGAGCTTGAATGAACCAAAATCTGTGCGAAGATGGTGGAATTGGCTCAAACCATGTTTGAAGCCAGTCGCCTCTTTAGCATCTCTAGTTCAGCTAAGACACAGTTGCACTTTGATGGACTGCTAGAAAGATTGGAGAGGCTAATTGCACAATCTGAAAAGGAACCCAACCCTCCAAATAAGGGCAAGGCAAGTGAAAGAGCAAGCCTCCCCGCCCATGAAGCTTATGTGCCTAACTCCACAGAGCCAGACACATCTTCTTCTATGAATTGGTACTCACTCGAATTCCTACGAGAGATTCAAGAAGAGAAATGGGCTAAAGAGATTGAAGTCCCTTCTCCCATTGAACTTGTGGATGATGCACATGATCAATTCCCACAAGATATTCCTTCCATTTATGGAGAGCAGGAGAGTGCACAATCTCAAGAGAGAGTAGACTTTGAGTCTAATTCCTTACATGAATTACCCCATCTCATAGGCCCTTGGGAAGAAAAGTCTACTTGTATGAGAGCACCCACGTTCATGGTACGAAATGAAGACTCAGTCATACCTTGGAATACGGAGGTAGTGAAGAACACTAAAGTGCAGTGCAATCTCACTTTAGAAGAGTTACTCAAGGTTAGACTAGAACTGTGGAAACATGTAGCCAAACAAGTACCAAAAGTAGCTAAACCGCGTTCCCAGGTAGGTTCTCATAGAACAGTGCCAGAGATACCTTTGGACAAGATAGGAGACATGAGTGAAGGAGAAGAAGGAAACACCTATCTCCCCATCACCCATCAAGGATACACAACCAATGCAATTTTGGACTCAGGCGTAGGAGTTGCAATTGCTACCACTTCCCTATGGAAGCGTTGGGGCAAGCCAGCACTCAGGCATACGAGAATGAAATTGCAGATGGCTGATGGTCACATAGAAAGACCCTTAGGACTGCTAGAAGGAATAACTCTCACCACGTGTGGTGTGGAGTTTGAGCATACATTTGCTAGATGTGACTTTAGCAAAAATCATGCCTATGAGATGATTTTGGGAAGACCATTTATGCGACAGTTGCAAGTGGTACAGGATTGGGGAACCAACTCATTGTACTTGCAACACTTAGGTGTTACGACCAAAGTAAATCTCAAGGATTATTCTCACAGAGATGTCCCTCCTATCCAATGGAATCCCATCCATAGAGCCAAAGATGATACAGAATCAGTGCATTCCATGGGATCAAGATCCTCGTGGATGCATGAAGACACACACTTATGGATGTGCAAAGTGGCAGTAGAAGAGGAGAAGAGAGAAAAAGCCAGTGAGGTAGGTGCGAAAGAGACACATAGATCAATTCAAGACCCAGCCTATGCACCTGTAGTATTCCCTGATGAAGAATTTGAACCTCACGGTTGGGCAGAAATTTTAGCAACAATGGATGTAGCCATCAATGAAGAACAATGGACACCCCACTGTGATGAGGATGGCTATGCCATTTCAGTCTTCTCCATAGAGCCAATCATGGGAGATTCAATTTTAGAAGAGTGCGAACCTAGCCCTGATGCATTTGAAGATGCGAGTGACTCCGATCTAGAGTCAATAATTATGGACCCACCTTTTGCATCAGATGAAGAATATTTCTATGAAGTAGAATTTCAACCCCAGAGACACGAAGAGATTACAAACGAGGTGAGGTTAACCACACAAGTGACTGCCAAGAGTGAAGGCAAGAAAAGGAAGAAGAGAGAAGTCACACGAGAAGAGGAGGAATCTTTGTTTGAGGTCCCCGAGAATTTCAAAAAGTATGAGATAGACGATAGGAGAGTCATGGTAAGAATGCCTAAACGTGAGGCACAAGTAGGAGAGGCCTATGATAACAAGGAAACCACCAAGAAACTTGATGTAGCCGTAGAAGAAGGAGAAGAAAGATGCACCTACATAGGGAATGACGTGACGAAAGAAGAAGAGCAGGAGTTGATAGCTTTGCTAAGGGAATACAGAGATGTATTCGCTTGGAGCTATAAGGATTTAAAAGGTGTAGACCGTGACATATTCTCACACACAATCCCCATGACCTCAGATGCTAAACCATCCAAGCAAAAGCCATACACATATAAGGATAATTATGCTGCTAAGATCAAAGAAGAGATAGATCGCTTAGTGGAAGCTGGATTCATTTATGAAATTGAGCACACTGAGTGGGTATCCCCCATTGTAGTGGTGCCCAAGAAGAATGGAAAGCTACGTGTATGCATCAACTTGAAGAAGATTAATGCAGCCACAATGCGAGATAACTATCCGCTTCCCATCACTGAGCATCTACTAGAGAGAGTAGCAGGCAAGGAAGTGTACAACTTCCTTGATGGGTTCTCAGGCTACAATCAGGTAGCCATTGCTCCAGAAGATCAGCATAAAACGGCTTTTGCCACAGAGTGGGGCATATTTGCTTTTCGGGTAATGCCATTTGGGCTTACCAATGCTCCTGCAACCTTTCAAAGACTGATGTGCCACATGTTTAAAGAATTCCTGAGAAAGAATTTGGAAGTCTATGTTGATGATCTCTGCGCCCATTCCAACATCAGAGAGACACATATACCTGAACTCAGGCAAATCTTCGACAAATGTAGAGAATATCAAGTCTGCTTGAACCTAGAAAAGTGTGTTTTCATGGTTAGGCAAGGCAAGATTCTAGGACACATAGTGTCAAAGAATGGCATATCCACGGACGAGGAGAAAGTTAGAGCTATTGCAGAGCTACCTAGGCCAAAGAATGTCAAGGAAGTACAAGCTTTCATGGGGCATTGTGGTTATTACCAACGTTTCATACACATGTACGCCATCATAGCAAAGCCTCTGTATGGACTTTTGACTAATTTTGAGTGGACTGAAGAGTGTGAGAACTCCTTCAATGAGCTTAAACGACGATTATGTTCAGCACCAATCTTGACCACACCAGATTGGAATAAGCCCTTTCATGTTCACGTGGATGCATCCAATTATGCTATTGGATGTGTACTCGCACAACCTACTGGCGAAGGTAATATGGATCTTCCAATTGCCTACGCTAGTAGACAGTTGAATGCAGCTGAACGGAATTATACCACTACTGAGAGAGAAGGATTAGGCATGGTATATGCGGTTAAGAAGTTTAGACACTATTTGCTTGCAAATAGGTTTAAATTTTTTACTCACCATCAAGCATTGTTATATCTCGTAAACAAGCCATGCAATACAGGCACATTAGTAAGATGGTTCCTCTTACTAATGGAATACGACTTTGAGGTTGTGGTGAGGAAAGGCAAGACTTACTTGAGAGTAGACCATCTCTCTAGGCTCACATTTGGGGAAGCCCCACAAGGAGTATCAGATGACCTTCCTGATGCTTACTTGTTTAATTTGGAAGTTGTACCTCAGTGGGCTAAGCCATTAGTGCCGATCTTGACATACGGGCCTAACCAGCTAGTCATAAACACTCAAGATGAGGAGGTAGTAAAGGCCCAGAAGTACCATATCATGGCGGGAAATATGTACAAACAGACAGATCAAGGGATATTGGCTTGTTGTGTGGAAGAGGACGAGTACACTAAGTGGTTTCAATTAGCACATGTAGGTGCATTAGAGCAACACTATTCAAGACAAAGAACCTTACAGACATTGAGGAGACTTGGAGTGCACTGGCCGACTATGGAGGCTGATGTCCATAATGTGCAAGGAATGCCCGATCTGTTGCACTAAACCACCAGTGGAGCATGCCACTCTTTATCAAATGTCCATAGTGCCAGATTGGAGTGAACCACTAGTAGCCTTCTTGAGGACGAAAACATTCCCTCAAGATATGACCCTGACAAGGCAAAGAAGCTTAGAACAAGAAGCCCTAGACTACTCACTCATTGGTGATAATTTATACAAGCATGGTAAAGATGGTTACCTAAGATTGTGTGTTCATGAGAGTGAATACCTTAAGATCCTGGAAGCTGCTCACCAAGGTGTAGCAGGAGGACACTTTGGACCGGATCGGGTGATCAACTATATGATTTCAACCATCCGATATTGGGCAGTCAGATTCAAGAATATACGAGCTGTCATGGCACAGATGTGCCTCAAAATCTTTGAGCTAATGCTGGTTACATTCATGACCTTTAAGAATGTCAAAGAACCTCATCTTTCGGCTCTCGGACTTAATGAAGGAAATCAAGACCTTGTTTATGATATGAGCACCACACCATCTATCAATGTCGTCTATGCATGGCATGCTCGTATCAAGTATCTACCAGCCTGCTTCAAGTAAACGTTTGAGGAAATGTTTATCACTGGGTTCTGGGAATATCATTCAGAGATATTCATTCCCACACCATCTCATTTATTATAGTTATTTGCTGTGGAACAGGCTCTACATTCAGAAAAGTTATGTATGCCACATCCGAAAGTTCCTGGGCCAGTAGACTGGGATGCCCTACTCACTGATTTGGCAAAAGGACTGAGATTATCAGAACATCACTTGGCGACCGATGTCCTGAATTACTATATCCAACGATCCACTCAACAAGGGTCTGTCAGAGACGACAGATGCGAGAGAGGGGGGGTGTTGGCAGTAGTCAAGGTACCCAAGGACTCACAAGACAAGGAAGTCAAAGAAGGGATTCATAACGAAGAGAAAGCACAAGCAGACAAAGTAGTCAACGAAGATCTGGCAAGTAGGCCGTCCAAATTTTTCCATGAAGTAATTCTTCCTAAATAGTGAATTTAGTCACTCTACATCATTGTAAATACCATTTCACCTTTTTGTGGCTCCATTTTGTGCAAGCCAAGGAGTCCTTGAGCTTGAGGAGCATTAGAAGTATCTACCTATCAATTTTCATATTTTTTACTCCGTTTGAGCCCTCAAATAGGCCCTAGAACCTAATTTTTAAGTAGGCCGGACACTAGGTCTGGACAGGGCCAAAGCTAGTCAAAAACTATAAATAGAGCTAGAGAGCTCATTTTTGAGGTTAGCTTGTAATAGACTTGAACTTGTATGAGCACTTTGGAAGTAATCTAAGGAACTCCATTGCTTCTCTCTTTGTCTTACCTTGTGTGCGTGTGTGTGTATGTGTGTGCATGTTAGTGTGCTTCTCACTCACACATTTGTGCCATCACTTGTTCGAGGTCTTCATACCATCCTCACGTCTTCCCGGATTGACATTAAAGGAGGTGCTACTCATCACTGAGCTGCACTGGTCCATGTATACTTCTTCTTGTAACTCACCATGTTGGAAAGCATTCTTTACATCCATCTGATGCAAAATCCATTCTTTTGCTGAAGCTAACGCAACAAGTGTTTGACAGTAGACATTTTCGTTATAGGGTTGAACATTTCCTCAAAATCAATGCCATATGTCTGTGCAGATCCTTTCGCTACCAATCCTGCTTTGTACGTGCTTATGCTAGCATCAACATTGTGCTTTACCTTGTAAACCCACTTGTAGCCTATGGATTTCTTTCCTTGCGGCAATGGAACCAGCTTCCATGGATCGTTTCCATAAAGGGCAGCCATCTCCTCATCCATAGCTTTTTCCCAATCTGCATTTCCAATTGCATCTTCAAAACAAGAAGGTTCAGCATCTTGTATTACCTTGGTCATGTAGGCACAATGACGAGCCATATAACTATCATACATCAATCGTTGCACAGAATTCCACATTCTCCCATATCTTCTTGGTCTTGGGTCACTCTTCCTTGTACCATCTGCATGTGCCTTTCTAACTCTTGGAGTCTTGATAGAGGGCAATCCAAGTTCCTCATCAAGGCTCTTCTTTGAACGGCTTGAATCTCCATCAATGTCTTCAAAACCTGCAGATCAAGCAGAAAACTTTTCTTTGATGTACTTGATGAATTTGTTGGATTGAAATTTCCATGCAATCTTCCACTCCATGGATTTGAGTTGGAACTATTGCTTGGTGACACATTTGGTCCACTCAAAACTTGAGATTTTGCACTTGATTTTTTAGCATTTTCTTTGTCATTTGGTTCAAGATTAAGTCCATCTTTGGCATTTGCATAGAATCTTGACATTTCATCAAACACCACATCTCTGCTTACCTTCATCTGTTGTGTGAGTGGGTTATAACATTTATACCCATTTTTCTCAAGGGAGTATCCAATGAAGATACATTTTTTTTCTTTTGGATCAAGCTTCGTCCTCAACTTATCTGGAACATGTACATATGCAATACTATCAAATACTTTCATGTGTGATAAGTTTGGATTTTTACCTGTAAACTTCTGTTTAGGTGTAACTTGATGTACATCAGTAGTTAGAGTTCTATTTATGATGATACCCAACAACAATGAGACATATTCTTCTCAACCATCAAAGCTATTGCTATTTCTGCAATATGATTGCTTTTGCATTCAACAATGCCATTCTGTTGTGGTGTGCACCTGCATGAAAATTGATGTCGAGTTCCATGACTTTTAAGAAAGTTACTGAACTCATTTGACATGTATTCACCTCCTCCAGCAGACCGTAATATTTGAATATACTTTCCTATCTGCTTTTCCACCATAGCCTTAAAATTGTGGAAGTGAGTGAACACCTCACTCTTCTCTTTTGAAATATACCCATACTTTTCATGTATGGTCATCAATGAAAGTACCATAAAACTTGCAACCGCCATAGATGTGGTCTTTGCATGACCTGAAACATCTGTATGTACTATTTCTAGTACATTCTCACTAACATGCTTGTCATATGAAAATGATGCTCTTGACTGTTTACCAAATTGATATGCTGCACATACCTTTTGCATTTTTGCAACTCTGAAATTTGGTAGTCCATTGATAATCTCCTTGGACTACATCAATTTCAGCCTCTGCAAGTTTGAAGGTCCAATTCCTTTACGCCAGATCTCTATATCAAAAATAACTCCTGCATATTTTGCAAATATGGCTGCATTCATTTTAGGAATTTTCAAATTTAAGGTGAACATCCTTCTCACTTTGTTTCCTTTGGCAATCAATCTTCCATCCTGTTTGTACTCTTCTACATATAACCCATCAGCATTGAACCTGACTTGTAACCCTGGTCAACCATTTTTCCAATAGAAACCAGATTCTTTGTTATATTTGGAACATGCAACACATCAACAAGATGTGTTACCTTTCCATCCTCCATAGACAATGCTATGTTTCTTGTATGCTCGATAGGGTGTGATGTGTCATCACCTATTTCAACATATCCAAGAACTGGCAATTTTTTCAAACTACTAAACCATTCCGCATGACTGGTCATGTGATTTGAAGCACTTAAATCAACATACCAGACATTTCCATTCGATTTCAAAACATTAGCAAACATCATATTCATCATGTGATGTTTAACCATGAACAAGTTCTCAGAATCATCTCCACTTGTGGATGCATAGTTGTTTTGCTGTCTTTTGTTATTTTGATTCTTCAACCTGCAATCACATTCAAAGTATCCAGGTTTACAACAACTCCAACATCCTTTACTGTCATTACATGAATCATTTCTTTCAAAATTTCTATGGCCTCTTTGGCTCCCCTTGCCTCGAAATTGTCCTCTACCTCTTGCATGATTCTGATGTTGACCTTGGTCTTGGTTACTGTTTCCTCTTCCACTTTCGAATCCTCTACCTTTGCCTCTTCCTCTGCCAAAGTAGAGTACCTACTCAAAACTAGGTTTTCCTTGGGAGTTTGAGTCCTCACCAAGATTCTGTTTTTCAATAATCGACATCGGATCAACAAAATTCAGAATATTTTCCCTGGTCAGAATAGATGTTCTAGACTACTTATATGTAGCTCCTAAACCATGAAGGCACACTTACACCTTATCATCATCATCATCTATATTCATGCCAATAGATGTAAGTGACTCACATATGCTTTTTATTTTTAGGGTGTAGTCACTTAGCAACATGCCCTTTTTCTCTAGTGCATGCAACTTGTTCTTGATGAAAGAACTTGGAGAAGCTTGTAGAAGGTAGAAAAATGCATTTCAAAGTGACGAAGTTTGGTCTAGCCAACCGGCACAAGACCAGCCCTTGAGCTTATGGAGACTCAAATAGACCTTATAAGCATGTGATAAGTGCAAAGAAACACACTATTTACTTTGGAGCATAAAGCAGAATGAGTCGATACAAAACAGATAGGTTCGCGTGTTGACTAACTCAAAAACTTACTATCTATGGAAGAGACAATGAACTTCAAATGCCCATAGCGACCAGCGTGATTACAATTACAAAAAATCCTTTTATGGGATTGATACAAATAGGGTTGAGTGTATAGAATGCACAAACGTATAAGGAATAAGCAAAATATGCTATAGGAATGAATGAAACATTCACCAGTGGTATTTCCTATTTTTCAGGAATATGCAGAGATTGACCCCAAGACAGAAAAACTCAGATTTCTCCCAATTTACTAAACTAAATGATATGAAAATTTATAGGCGTAAACTAGACACTAATAACCTTCCAATGCGCCATCTTTCACTCAATTTAGAGCTCTGAAGAGAGAGCAGCAGCCTCTTCAAGATTACTGTTGGCAAAGAAGATGATGCAGAGAATTGAAGGAGCAAGACAATGATGGTCACAAGTATATGTATATTGCTTCCATGTACAAGTGATTTCAAGTATTTATATAGACTCTAGGAGTGTTCCACCACTTCAACAAGTGAAGTTTGAATTCAAATGAAGGTGGGAATGGTTGTTGGAGGGAATCAATTCACTTTCCTACAATCTAGGAAAAGTAAAGATCTAGTTTGATCTACTTTTAAGTGATTGATTGATTGATTGAATGCAACTTCAACCACCACAAATTCGTGGGATTTGGGCTTTATCTTTCTACCTTTACATGTGTAAAGCTCAAGGCTTTTATATCGGTAAGTGAACCATCAAAAATCTCTCAAAAATACAATAAATGCGCATAAGAAAAAGAACTCTCCAATGGATATTCTTTCGACGTGATAGCCTTTGATGTAGATCAAATCCTCCTCAAGCATAGTGTAAGCTTGATGTTCCAACAACTCCCCCTCAAGCTAAAGTATGCTCGAGTCTTCATTCTCTGATAGGTTGAATACCTACCATAGCTTTGAATCTACAAAGCTTTACTCCATCAACTGCCTTCGTCACCATATCTGCTACTTGCTTTTCAGTTGGAACAAAAGAAATGTCAATCTCCTTTGCCATGAACTTCTCCATGATGAAGTGGTAATGGACTTCTATGTGCTTGGTTCTCGCATGGAAAATAGGATTTGCTGCTAGATGCATGGAACTTACATTATCTCCAAATATGTGAGGTTTGGAACTCACTAGTCCCAAATCTGTATACAATGCTTTTAACCATATTGCCTCTTGAGTTGCTATGGTCAAGCCTCTGTACTCTGCTTTAGTTGAGGATAAAACAACTGTTGGTTGCTTCTTGGAACTCCATGACACTAGATTCAAACCTGCAAATGCTAAGTAATCAGATGTACTTTTTCTATCATCCTTAGCTCTTGCCCAATCTACATCTGAGTAGATTTTGATATCCAAATCTGAAGAGTAAGGATAGACTATACCTTCGTTGATTGTACCTTTGAGATACTTAAGTACTCTCTTAGTCGCATCCATGTGTGGTCTTCTCGGTGAGTGCATGAACTGACTAAGCACTCCCACACTATATGAGATGTCTACCCTTGTATGAGTAGCATATATCAAGCTACCTACCAAGCTTTGATACTCTTTAATGTCTTCAATTTTCTTACCTTCATAAACACTAAGTTTATGATTCATCTCCAAAGGTGTACCTGCAGGTTTAGTGTTCACCATTTTGAACTTGAGAAGAAGATCCTGAATGTATCTTCTCTGAGTCAAATACATTCCTTCATCTGTATATATCACCTGCATACCTAAGAAATATGTGAGGTCACCTAGGTCACTGATTTTGAACTCCTCTTGCATGTGTCTCTTGATCCTTTGATTGCCATTTAGATAATCACCTGTCACAATAATATCATCTACATATACACATAGATAGATAACCTCATTGTGATCCCTTTTGATGAATAGAGAAGGATCTGAGCCGCTAGCTTTGAAGCCTTGATCTTGAAGATATGTACCCAACTTGGAATTCCAAGCTCTAGGAACTTGTTTCAATCCATACAATGCTTTCTTAAGTCTGCAGACATAAGATGGATGATTAGGTTTTTCAAAACCTGGTGGTTGTGACATGTGTACCTCTTCACTTATCCAACCATTTAAGAATGCATTTTTCAAATCAAGTTGGAGGAGTGTCCAATTCCTTGCAGCAGCTACACTTATCAATGTCCTGATTGTATTCATCTTTGCAACTGGTGAGAATGCTTCCTCATAGTCTATAGCATGAGTTTGTGAGCATCCTTTGGCAACTAATCTTGCCTTGTACCTACAAAATGATCCATATGACTGTCCTTTAACTTTATATACCCGTCTACAACCAATTACCTTTTGATTTGGCGATATTGGAACCAAATCCCAAGTGTCCATCTCCTTTAATGCATCTATTTCTTCTTTCATGGCCTTTTCCCAATTAGGGTTTCCGTTTGCCTCTTCATAGGTTGAGGGTTCCTCTGAAATAGAGTCTTTTGCCAAGTATATTGAATGCTTCATAACAAATGTGGAATCATATCCATACCTTTCTGGTTGTTTCTTCTCTCTTGCTGATCTTCTAGGTACTTGTTTGGAGCATTCTCCAACCTCTTGCATCTTTGCTTTGCCTCTTGACTTCCATAGCTTGTAATCCTTTTCCCTTTCATCTTGGTCATCGTTTGTATCACTTCTTGGATCCTGGACCTATGTATCATGCTTGCTTGCTAATTGATAAGAGTCAGAATCAAGATCATATGGTAGTGTTACCTTTTGTTTGTCTTCATCATACTAAGACCTGTGTTCTTCAAACACAACATCTCTACTTGTAGTGAATCCAATTAACACTGCCTTTGTTGCCCTTTCATCTAGCTTACTTCTTATTTGTGATGGTACATGAACATAAGCTAAACAATCAAAAACCTTGCAATTTCCAAGACTAGGTTTTCTTCCATGCCATGCTTCATAAGGAGTCATACCTTGAAGTTATTTGGATGGTAGTCTATTGACAAGGTACATAGTAGTTGAAATAGCTTCTACCCATAGATAATGTGGCAACTTCTTCTCTTCAAGCATTGTTCGGGTTGATCAAATCAATGTCTTGTTTCTTCTCTCTGCAATTCCGTTTAGTTGAGGAGAGTACCTAGTAGTCACTTCTATTATAGCTTCTATTGTTATTGTTCACCTCCATCTGATCTCAATCTCTTGAGCTTTTGTCCTGTAATTCTTTTTGCATAGGCATGATAGTGTTTAAATGTCTCAAACACTTTAGATTTATCCTTGATCACATATAGAGTAATCCATCTGGTTGCATCATCAGCAAATAGCACATCATACCTTGATCCATTTATGCTATAGTCCCCTGTATGAACCAATTCAAGCATATTTGAATACCTGTATCCTTGCTGATTGTATGATTTCTTGTGAGCTTTACCTAACTGACAAGCCTCACATTTGTATATCATATGTTGACCTTCAATGTTTGGTAGACCAAGCACAACACCATTCTTTGTCATTTCTTTTATTCCCCTTTCATTAAAATGTCCTAATCTCTTGTGCCATGGATCTAATTCATACATCTTTTGACTTCCATAAGTAAATAATGCATGTCCCACATTACCTTGGACTTTGAGGGTGAATAATCTTCCTTCCTTTTTCCCTGTAACAATACTTCTATATCCTTGACTTGGATCTTCAACATAAACACCATCACTTGTAAATCTGACTTCATATCCCTTCTCAACAATTTGCCCTACACTTATTAAATTTTTAGGGATTGTTGAAACATAAAGTACCTCGCTTAGGAGTGTACTTCCACTCCTTGTCTTCACTGATCCAATGCTTTCAACTTTGTGTTTGGTGTTGTCTCCTATTTGAGTTGTATGTCCATTCAATTTAGTTTCCATATCAGTCATTAAGGAAATATTACCACTCAAATTATTACTACATCCTGAGCCAATATAAAACATCATTTGATCTTCATTCATTACTTCATGAGTTGCATTCAAGATAAGAGTCAAGTCTTCCTTCTGATCTGAAGCATAATTGTAATAAGTGTTGTTATAGGATTGAGTTTGGAAAATTCTTCCTCGTCCTGTAGCAAATGAGGTTCTACCACCTCTTCCTCTGAAGTTACCTCTTTGATTTCTGCCTCCTCTTCCTCTAGGACTGAAATTTTGATTATGACTTCCACCATTTTGATTATTGTACCAACAATCATTTGCCAAGTGATTTGTTCTACCACAAATCCAACAAGCTTTAGTATTATCTTTGTTCTTACCTCCTCTTCCTTTACCTCTGAAATTCATCTTCCCTTTCATGAATTTTGCTTGATTTGAAGATCCTTCTTCATCATTTGTCTGCTTGCCTTTAGTATTCTTCTTCTTATCCTTTGAATACATTGCTTGACTTGAACCTCTTTCATTCTCTCCTTTAATGTCCTGCTCAAATGTTAGCATATGTCCTAACAATTGATTAAGATGAGGAGTAAAATGATCTAATGATAATTCTGTAGACAATATGAAACGTTTCCACTTTTCATCTCCTCTTAGACCCGTAAGTATTTGCCTTACTAACTTTTCTTCTTCAATTTCTTCATCTACTGCTCCCAAGCTATCTGCAATGTCCTTCATCCTTGTAACATAATCAGAAATTGACTGAGAACCTTTCTTCTTAAATGTTGTAAATTCAGCCCATAGTGAAGCCTTCCTTGATTTGGTTGTGTCTTGGAAATGTTCTTCCAAAGCATTCCATACTTCTGCTGCACTTTCTAACTCTAATGTGTGGTAGAAGATAATCATTTACATCCATGTAAATGATGCTCCTAGCTTGAGCATCTCTCTTCATCCAATTCTTCAATTCTGCAAGTTCTTCTCTTGTTGGAACACTTGAATCCTTAAACTCAGGATTTTCTTCTTCTCCTGTAATAAATGATATCAAATCTTTGCTCATGAGGTGTGCTTCCATCCTCATGGACCATGCTGGATAGTTCTCTCTATCTAGCTTGTCAATCTGCAAGCTTTCTTCCATCTCTTGACTTCTGTATCTGCAATTACTAAGATTTATGGTGATATAATGTACCTTTGATATGAAGCTTTAATCCTTCTTGATCCTTTGAACTCGTGCTTTTTTCTTCTTCAGGTTTTCTTCCAAACTTTACTCTTTTCTCCTTCAATTCACAAGGTCTTTGATATCTGCAACATTCGAGGTTCTCCTTGCTTCTTCCTCACCTTGATTTGATCTTGCTGCTCCGATACCACTATTGGAGACCTTTGACTCTCCAAATGTCTGATCTATCTCGCCTTAAGAACTCCTCTATACCAAGAACAAAAAAAATTTACACAAACTTTATATTATCTTTCATGTATGTTAAGAAATACTTCTTTGTATGAAGTTTTCTTCATCTTCAAGAGTCTGCTTCAAAAATGGACTTCAATCTCTACATATGACTTTGATTTTAATCATCCAAATGATACTCACATATTCATATTACCTTTGCGCACTCACAATGACCATTAGTTCTTCAAAAGAACTATTAGTTTCCTAATTTGATCACTTAGATCAAACCTGTGTCAGAAACTGCCTTCCAAAAATGGCAACTTTGACATAGTCAACTTCTTAAGTTGATTTCTCTCAGAATCTAACCCATTTTACTAAATGCTTTTAGACAAAGATTCCTTACCTTCTAACTTAGATTTTGAATGCTCAAACATAAAAAACTTTAAACTGAGCATTGAGATCCAAGCAAATCTTTGAACAATAAAATGCGTGATTATGAGAACTTCACTTGTAGAGTTCTACATAAATATGTTCCGACTTGTCATACACACAACCTGAAGAGAATTAAATCATCAAACTTTGTTCATAGCTTGATTAGCTTCTGAGTTAGACATGTACAAAAGATTTTTTGATCCACATAATCAAGCTGAGAGAATTCTAGGAAAGACCATTCGCTAACTCACGAGAAAACTCTCTACACATCTATCTCTTTTTCAACTTGAAATCTATTGACTACTTTTTCATCTATTCTTCATCTCTCTTCTATGTCAGGATTATACATGATTTTATATATACATGTGAATATAAACTCGTCACTACATCAAGTATTTTTGAAGTGTTTTTCCAAAACTATTATACATAAACATACAACACATTTGTTCTTGATTCTTCAATTTACTTCATGCTTTGAGCTTGAGTCTTTCATTCACTTCTTCATTCCTAGTCTTCATGTAATCATCCATTGATGATTGTCTTGCTCCAACATTTGCAAGGTAGAATTCTTGATGAAATTGTAGCATGTGATGAAGTTATGCCTACTTCAAGATCAAAAGGAGGACCTACACAAGAGGAGAGAGAAAATCTCACACTTTGGCGTGAAAGGGATGCTCAAGAAAGTTCATACATACTAAAGTCAATCTCAATTTTTTTGTTACCACATATTAGAGGGTAAAAGACATCTCAAGAGACTTGGGATGCCCTACACATTTTCTTTTCTACTAGCACAAAGGCAAGGGAGAACCATCTTTGGAATGAGTTCAACCAAATGACATCGAAACAAACTATCATAGAGTTTGTTACTGAGGTCAAGGAGGTTGCAAATTACTAAGCATCCATTGGACAATTGATTGAAGAAGAGGCCATCATGAGTCAGATTCTAAATGGAATTAAAATCAATAAGCAATGGCAATCCCTCACCATGTCTTATGATCTCATCATGGATATAAAAACCCCAGATTTCAACATATTCCTTGGACAACTCTTCAACCAAGAGGCTAAGAATAGCATAAAGGAAGATAAATCCTATCATCATAATTCAGCTAGTGCTCTATATGTAGATAAGAGAGACAAGAACGTGAAAATCAAGAAGAAGGAAGAGGATGAAGAGGAGACTTCCCAAGCCAAGTTTGCAGGCAAGAGCAAGTGGAAAGGGAAGAAGAAAGGACCAAAGCATGACAAAATTGAAGGCCAAAATATTCAAACTTTTTTTGTATGTGATAATACCAACCACACCACTCAGATATGTTGGTTCAATGGAAAGGCCTAGAAAGGAAGCCGAAGAGGTGGATATGGCAGCAGTAGAGGTAGAGGTGGACACAACTTCAACAATAACAATAGAAGCCATAATAGAAGGGAGTACAACAATTATTTGAAAGATCAACATGAAGAATCATTGCTTTTGATGAATCTAAGCCATACGGAATGTAAAGAAAATGATAACTTATTCTACATAGATTCAGGATGTTCAAATCATGTTATATGCAACATAGTTCTCTTACTAGATTTGGAAAGTCCAAAGCATAGACATGAAGTTCAAATAGGGGATGACACAAAACATAGTGTGGAGACGATTGGTAATGTCAAGGCTTCCAATGGGAGGAAAAAAATTTTGAGCAAGGTAATGTATGTTCCCACTACTACAAAAAACGTAATAAGTGTAGGCCAAATAGTTGAGAAGGGCTTGCAAGTTAGGTTCACCCAACATGGAGCTTTGTGGAAGATCCATGTCAAGGCTTCAAGAAGATAGCTAGAGGTGAGAAGCATGGTAGGCTCTTTATGTTTGAAGTAGGAGAATCCAAAAATATAGCTCTATTCAACTTTTGGAATCAAACCCTAAGTGAGCTTGAAGTGTGGCATAAGAGGCTAGCTCATGTGAATGAAAGAACGTTGAAAGATATATGCAGGGATCAAAGTGTTCTAGGACCGCCAAACATATCAAAGCAACACGTGATCAACAAATGTGATTCATGTCAGATTGGTAAGGCACAAAGATAACCATTCATCCATAAAGGCTACATCCACAACAAACTTTTGGACTTAGTACACACTGATATGTGGGGACCAAGTCTAGAACCTTCACTGGTAGGATCAAGGTATTATGTCTCATTTATTGATGACCATAGAAGATAGACTATTCTATACTTTATCAAGAGCAAGACTGAAGTGTTTGATTGGTTTAAAAAGTATCTAGCACACGTACAAGTACATCACTCAAGAAGCTCAGATTTGCTGGAGGAGGAGAATACTTCTCCAAAGAGTTTGATGAGTTCTTGTAAGATAAAGGTATCAAAAGGGAAGTGACTACCATGTACTCTCCTCAAATGAATGGAATTGCAGAGAGGAGAAACAAGAGATTGGTTGGATAAACCAGAACAATGATTGAAGAGAAGGGGTTGCCACATTATCTATGGGTAGAGGCTATTTCAACTGCTATGTACCTTGTAAATAGATTACCATCCAAATCACTCCAAGTTATGACTCCTTATGAAGCATGGTATGGAAGAAAACCTAGTCTTGGACATGACAAGGTGTTTGATTGTTTATCTTATGTTCATGTGCCTTCACAAATTAGAGGTAAGCTAGAGGAAAGGGAAACAAATGCAATATTTATTGGAAATGATTCAATTGAGATGGTACTACATGTTCTATAATCCTTCAACCAAGCAATTCACTACAAGTAGGGATGTTGTGTTTGAAGAACACAAGTCTTGGTATGATGATGAAAAACAAAAGGTAACTCTACCATATGATGTTGATTATGATTTCCATAAACTAGGAAGCAAGCATGATACACAAGTCCAAGATCCAAGAAGTGATACAGATGATGAATAAGATGAAAGGGAAAAGGATTATAAGCTATGGAAGTTAAGAGGGAAAGAAAAAATCCAAGAGTGTGGAGAATGCTCTAAGAAACACCTAGAAGGTCAACATGTGAGAAAAGACAACAAAAAAGGTATGGATATGATTCCACATTTGTTACAAAGCATTCAAACTACTTGATAAAGGACAATTTCAGAAGAATCCTCAACCTATGAAGAGGCAACGGGAAACCCTAATCGGGTAAAGTCTATGAAAGAAGAAATAGATGCATTGAAGGAGATGGACATTTGGGATTTCGTTCCAATGTCAGCCAATCAAAAAGTACTTGGTTGTAGATGGTTATATAAACTCAAAAGAAACTAAGATGGATCAATTTGTAGGTACAAGCCAAGATTAGTTGCCAAATGATGCTCACAAACTCATAGCATAGACTATGAGGAAACATCATCACCAGTTGCAAAGATGGCTACGATCAAAACATTGATAAGTGTAGCTATTACAGGAAATTGGAGATTCCTCCAACTTGATGTGAAAAATGCATTTTTAAATGGTTGGATAAGTGAAGAGGAATACATGTCACAACCTCTAGGTTTTGAAAACCCTAATCATACATCTTATGTTGTATAATTTAGAAATCATTGTATGGATTGAAACAAGCTCTTAGAGATTGGAATTACAGGTTGGTTACATACCTATAGGATCAAGGGTTTAGATCTAGCAACTCAGATCCTTCTTTAATCATAAGAAGGGATCACAATGAGCTTAACTATCTATGTGTATATGTAGATGACATTATTGCAATAGGAGATGACTTGAATGCCATACAAAGGATCAAAAGGCATATGCAAGAGGAATTCACAGTTAGTCATTTAGGTGAGCTTGTTGGAGTTAGACATCTGTGGAAGCACGCAAATAGCACAAGGAAGAAGAAGAAGCTTGGAGATCAACACACAATATTGAATGTATTACTAGAGAATGTACAAAGATAAGTACCCCGTTAGGGCAATCGGCATATATACAAGTCCGGGGAAAAACACCTCCTAAAGAGGGAAAAAAGTAACCCAACGGTCCTAGTGTGTTCACACAAATCACTACCTAAATATATCAACAAAACCTCCTAAAGAGGGAAAAAAGTAACCCAACGGTCCTAGTGTGTTCACACACATCACTACCTAAATATATCAACAAATCCCCCTTGGGAGTGATGTAGTGAACAAGGAGCTGGCACTCATGTATAAGGAAGTGCCAAGGTATGTGGAAATCACTCCACAAAAGGAAGTAACCCAAATCTTTGCTAAAATCTTCAAACTTCTCCCTAGGCACAACATTCGTGAAAAGGTATGCAATGTTCTCTTTCATGGGCACATATGCCAAGCTGATCTCCCTAGTAGAGAACCTCTCCATGACATAATGATAATGCACGTGAATGTGCTTAGTGCAAGCATGGAACACAAGGTTCCTCGCAACTGCCAATGCACTCAGACTGTCAATGAAGATGGTGGTGGTAGAAGACTAACCAACACCCAAATCAACCATAAGGCATTTGAGCCACACACGCTCAACAGTTGCTGTGAAAGCTTCCCTATACTCAACCTCACAACTGGAAGTGGCCACAGTAGGCTGCTTCTTGCTCAACTAAGATATACATGAGCTACCAAGCATGAAGCAATAACCACTAGTGGACACATGAGTGTCATAGCAACCAGCCCAATCAGAGTCAGAAAAGGCATGAAAATCTTGCGGTAGTGATCCTCCCTTGGATAAAACAACCCAAGTAGCCGAATACCACTCAAGTAGCGAAAGATGCACTTAATTGCATGTGAATGCTTGACTCCTTGGCAAAGCATAAACCTGCTCATCTGTGAGACAACAAACTGAATATCTGGCCGAGTAATGCATAAGTAAATCAAGCATCCAATAGCCTGCTAATAGAGAACAACATCAAATGCATCTCCATCATCATGAAGACTTAGTCGTAAACCTGTCTCCATAGGAGTGGCAATAGGTTTATAGTCTTCAAGGCCAAAACATTGCAATAATGTGTCAATATATTTTGGTTAATACAAAGCCATTCCACCATCAACATGCATAAACTGAATGCCCAAATAATGATGCAAATGCCCAAATCAGACATCTCAAATGAGGCATGTAAATCAGCATTGAAATCAGCAATATGCTTCTCATGAGGCCCAGTGAGCAGCATGTTATCAACATACACCACAATGATCAGAAGTACATCATTAGCACGCTTGACATATAAGGTGCTTTCAACTGGACTGTGCTCAAAACCATGTGCAATCAGATAGGAATGTATCTTTTCATACCAAGCACGTGGTGCTTGCTTTAAACCATATAATGCCTTCTTTAACCTGCACACCTGGTTTTCATGCCCTTTCTGCACAAAGCCATGGGGCTAAAAAACATACACTTCTTCATGCAAGTCACCATTTAGAAATGTTGTTTTAATATCCAACTGATGCACATTCCAACCATGATGAGCTGCAAGTGCACAGATGCTATGAACAGTAGTCATTCGGCAAGTAGGAGCAAAGGTTTCATCAAACTCAATGCCTCTTTCTTGTGCATAACCCTTTGCAACAAGCCTAGCCTTATGCCTGTCAACTGTACCATCAGGTTGTTGGTGTAAATTACAAGCCTACACATTTGGCTCAAAGGATGCATTGAAGTCTATACATACATGAAGAAGCATAGGAACATATGCTAGTGGTTAATTACCACTTTACCTCATTGTAAAAGTCAAATTGACTTGGAATCTCTTGTAATCACCTACCAAAAGGATTTGTGGAAAAATTAGTTGTATGATTGAAAGAATATCTCCTAGCATTTAGGAGCTTGATCATAGGGAGCCAAAAGTTTGAATTTGAATTCAAATTTTTACCCTTCTCATTGCACACATCATTTTCAAAAGACATAGGACATTTTATGGTGTCATTGGAAAGCTAAGGAGGTCTAGTTATCAACTCTGAACCAAAAAAGGGCTGATACAAAGCAGGTTTAGCAATACCTACTCAGTCTCTTGGAGTATCCATCCATCTTTCCCAACAGTGGTATCAGAGCAAGTTAAGGTAAAATGGGAGATGGTTTTCCTTCATTTATTGACAAATTGGACAGGAACAACTATCAAGCATGGTCTCTAAGGATGAAGACCTACTTACAAGGAAGGAGTCTCTATGGTTACATCTCAGGAGATGAGGAATTGCCCTCATTCAAAGCAAGAGGATTACCAACCAAGGAAGAACATGAAAAGCTCAACACATGGTGTGCTAAGGATGCATTGGCAAGGTCTTATTTACTCAACTCTATATCTGATTTTCTTTTGCCACATATTAGAAATTGTAAGACATCCCAAGAGACTTGGGAAACCTTGTCATCATATTTTTCCTCCAACACAAGGGCTAGGAAAAATCAGTTGTGGATTGAATTCACAACACTAAGGAAGCAACCTAAGCAAGCTGTTTCAGAATTTGTGACCAAGATTAAAGATGTAGCAGATCAGTTAGCAAGCATAGGAGAAGAGATTGAAGAAGAACAGATTGTAAGGCAAGTGATCAATGGGATCAAGGCTGATGACAAATGGGAAAGCTTCACCACTGCCATGGATCTCTACATGGACATGCACACTCCAGATCTTAACTCTCATGGGACAATTGTTTACTCATGAAGCAAAGCTCAACAAAAATGGAGACACATCCAAAGGTAATAACTCTTCTGCCCTATACACTAATAAGAAGTCTAAAGATAAAGGCAAGAGCAAGAAGGTGGAAGATGAAGGTTCAACCTCTCAAGCCAACTATGCAGGGAGAGGTAGATCTTCAAGAGAAAGGGGCAGAGGAGGTAAGCAAGGTAGGGGGAGATCTTATAACTCCTCACCATGCAACATTTGTGGTTTATCAAATCATACTACAAATGAGTGTTTCAAGAATTACAAGAATCAAAGAGGAAGAGGATACCAAAGAGGTGGCTACTCACAGTCAAGAGGTAGATTCAACCATCACCAAGGCTACAACAATATTACAACAACAACTACAACAATAATTACAATGGCAACTACCAAGGAGGATTCAAATCCAGGAAGGATTACAACAACTATACAGAGGAGCAGGATGACTCTCTTCTAATCATGAACATGACTTCAAAATCAGGTACAAATGATGACCACCTATTCTACATTGATTCAGGATGTTCAAATCATGTGGCTGGCAATGTAGCATTACTCTCTGATCTTGAGGAACCAAAAGGTAAGCATCAAGTCCAAACAAGTGATGATACAAAGCATTCAGTAGTTAAAGTTGGGAATGTTAAGACTTGTGATGGAAATCAGAATTTGTGGAGCAGGGTACTCTATGTACCAACCATTACCAAAAACTTGATGAGTGTTGGTCAGATTGTGGAGAAAGGTTTGCAGGTTAGATTCAACCAATATGGAGCATATGTGGAGGATCCAAGACATGGGTTCAAGAGGATTGCTAAAGGAGAAAAATCAGGTAGACTTTTCACTTTTGAGTTGGAAGATACAAAGAATATTGCACTATACAGTTATAAAGATCAAACACTTTCAGAGCTTGAGATTTGGCACAAAAGGTTAGGGCACATAGGAGAAAGAACCTTGAAACAAATGTGCAGGGACCAATGTGTGCTTGGGATGCCTAATGTATCCAAGAAACATATGATTTATAAGTGTGGTGCTTGTCAATTTGGGAAGTCTCACAGGTTACCCTTCTCAAAGAAAGGATACATGCATGAAGACTACCTAGAGCTTGTACACACAGATGTATGGGGACCAAGCAAAGACCCCTCAGTCTCAGGATCAAGGTACTATGTGTCTTTCATTGATGATTATAGCAGATGACTGTATTATACTTCATGAAGCACAAGGATGAGGTATTTAATTGCTTTAAAAAATACCTTGCATTAGTTGAAAATCAGACAGGAAGGAATTTGAAGAGGCTAAGGTCAGATGGAGGAGGTGAGTACTTCTCCAATGAGTTTGAAGACTTCTTGCAGGACAGAGGCATCAAGAGAGAAATAACCACAAGGTATTCTCTTGAACAGAATGGGGTAGCTGAGAGAAGAAATAGATTAATTGTTGAGACAACTAGATCTATGCTTAATGAGAAAAAGTTACGTAACTATCTATGGGCAGGAGTGTTTCTACTGCCACTTACCTCATAAACAGGTTACAATCTAGGTCTCTTGATGGCATGACACCCTATGAAGCATGGCATGGTAAGAGACCTTCACTTGACAATTGCAAAATATTTGGATGTGTAGCATATGTACACATTCCTTCCCAGATAAGAGGTAAGCTAGACGCAAAGGCTGAAAAATGCATCTTTATTGGGTATGATTTAAATAAAAAAGGTTACAGGTTTTATAATCCTACCAATAAGGGATTTATGGTAAGCAGAGATGTTGTCTTTGATGAAAATGATTCTTGGTATGAGAATGAATGCAGGAAGGTCAAATTATCCTATGATTTGGAAGAGGAATTTCCAAGTCTTACAAAGGAGGAACCTACTCAGAATGAAGCCTCAAGTTCAGATGATGAAGACACTATCAATCTTGAAGAATTCAAAGCATGGAAGTCCAAAGGCAAAATGAAGATGAAGAAGCTTGAAGACATACCTGAATCCTCAACTCAACCATTTAGAAGATCACAAAGAGAAAGCAAGAAACCTATCAAATATGGGTATGATACATCTCTTGTTACTAAACATTCTGTTTATCTTGCCAAATATTTGTCAAATGAAGAACCAGGATCATATGAAGAAGCAATAACCAAATTAGAATGGAAAGAAGCTATGGATGAGGAGATTGATGCACTTAAAGAAAGTGACACATGGGAGTTAGTACCTAAGAAGGACTCAATGAAGGTAATAGGATCCAGATGGATCTATAAGCTTAAAAGAAATTCTGATGGCACAATCAATAGGTACAAAGCCAGATTGGTAGCCAAGGGTTTTGCACAAACCCAAGGCATTGACTATGAGGAGACATTCTCACCTGTGGCCAAGATGCCAACCATCAGAGTGTTGGTAAGTGTGGCTGCATCAAGAAATTGGAATATGTACCAATGGGATGTCAAGAATGCTTTCTTGAATGGATGGATTTCAGAGGAGGTATATATGTCACAACCTCCTGGCTATGAGGACCCCAAGAAGGTAACATATGTTTGCAAATTAAAAAAGGCTTTATATGGATTGAAGCAGGCACCTAGGGCATGGAATTACAGGTTAACTACATACCTCCAAGACCAAGGTTTTGTCATGAGCAAGGCAGATACTTCTCTGTTCATTAAGAGAAGTAATTCAGAGGTAATATACCTTTGTGTTTATGTTGATGACATCATCATTACAGGTAATGATGTCAATGGAATCAGATATATCAAAAGTCAAATGATGAAGGAGTTCAAGATCAATGATCTTGGTCTATTGAAATATTTTTTGGGACTTGAATTAGTCTACACTAATTCAGGGATATACATCACTCAGAAAAAATATATACAGGACATGTTGAAGAAGTTTCACTTGCAGGATGCTAAAGTAGCAAGCACTCTAATGGAGGTAAACCTAAAGCTAAGTGCCCATGAAGGTGATGAAGTCAAGGACATTAAAGGTTATCAAAGTATGGTGGGTAACTATGCTACCTTAACAAGGATAGATATTGCATATGGAGCTAGTGTGCTAAGTCAATTTATGCACAAGCCAAGGATACCTCACTTAGAGGCTGCCAAGAGAATCTTGAAGTATCTCAAGGGTACACAGAACCATGGTTTGTATTTACCTTACACTTCAGATATTGATATCAAAATTTATTCAGATGCAGATTGGGCAGGATGCAAGGATGATAGGAGGAGCACTTCTAGATATATCTCTTTTGCAGGTGACAAACCAATTTCATGGTCTTCAAATAAGCAACCTACTGTTGCTTTGTCTTCCACAGAGGCAGAGTATAGAGGACTGACTAATGCCACACAAGAAGCAATTTGGATTAAGCTTTTGTATACAGAATTGGGTTTATTTACTAGGTCTCCAATAATCTTTGGAGATAATACAAGTTCTCTTCATCTTGCAGCTAATCCTATTTACCATGCTAGGACCAAACACATAGAGGTCCATTACCATTATGTGAGAGAGAAATTGATAAGCAAGGACATTCAACTTACCTATGTATCAACCAACATGCAATGTGCAGATTTGTTGACTAAAGCTTTGGATGGAACCAAACTTTGCAGGTTCAAATCCATGATTGGATTACAAGATATACTTGAAGATTGAAGATGAAGACTTAAGCCAAAATGTTTGGCTTGAGGGGGAGCTGTTGGTGTAAATTACAAGCCTACACATTTGGCTCAAAGGATGCATTGAAGTCTATACATACATGAAGAAGCATAGGAACATATGCTAGTGGTTAATTACCACTTTAACTCATTGTAAAAGTCAAATTGACTTGGAATCTCTTGTTATCACCTACCAAAAGGATTCGTGGAAAAATTAGTTGTATGATTGAACGAATATATCCTAGCATTTAGGAGCTTGATCATAGGGAGCCAAAAGTTTGAATTTGAATTCAAGTTTTTACCCTTCTCTTATAAAAATGAACATGAAAAGTCGCGGGTGAGAGAGAGCACTCCCGAGCCTAGCATTACTGATTTCTGAGTGTGTGTGAGGTATACACTCTAGCCCACACCTCTCAATACTATTTGGCAATGAGATTCATGCCAATGGAGTTGTATACAAATGTTCATTAATACATACATTCATATTGTTCATCTCTGAGTTCTCTGCTAGTCTACTCAAAAGTCTGTCAACTTGTCAAGGGCATATCTCAGTCAGTTCCTCACCAAATTCAGTGATTCAAAGCTTGTTGGATTCAGTGTGAAGTAATATACATGTCTCAAAGTTTGAAGACATTCTATTCATCCATTTTGGAGAAATGTGCATCGAGGTGATCTCTGGTCATTTTCTACTACAGTCCTAAAAAGTCGGGGGTATAGCTTAACTTGCTAAATTGATTTCTCTTATCCTAGTTTATCATTTTAGATCATTCCACTTGGAATAGGTAGCTTACTAAGCTAATTAGATACACCTAAAAGGAATTTTTCCAATTCCTACTGTGCTGGTCATACTAAGCAAAATACTCAGCAGGTGTCAAGCCATAAATAGAAGGTTTTCTTGAGTTTGTGACTTCCAAAGTTATCAGTTTTGATTCAATCATTGCACACATCATTTCCAAAAGACATAGGACATTTTATGGTGTCATTGGAAAGCTAAGGAGGTCTAGTTATCAAATCTGAACCAAAAGAGGGCTGGTACAAAGCAGGTTTATTAGTACCTACTCAGTCTCTTGGAGTATCCATCCATCTTTCCCAACACAGGTTTATGCTTCAACTTGTATATCCACTTAGTGCCAATAGACTTCTTGCCAGGAGGCAAGTCACATAAAGAACAAGTACCATTCTTCATTATAGCATCATATTCAGATTGCATAATAGCCATCCAATTTTTTGAATTTTGTGCTTCATCAAACGAAACAGGCTCAGTCTCATCACAGAGACTAGATGTAGCCATAGCATAGCAATGTGATGCAAAAGAGGCACTTTGAGAGCATGATCGAGTACAATATGATAGAGGTGCATCTAACTTGTTGTCAGGCAAAGTCGACACCAGCCATTTTGGAATAGCTTTTGCCTCCTCAATATCAACTCTCTCATCAACAAGTGCATCATGTAAATCTGCATAAGAAATGGGATGATCTGCATCATCACATGAAACTTGCAAAGGTTGAGAAGTTGCCTCATTAGGACCAACACTATACTCTCCACCTATAAAAAGAGGTAGCAACATATCATACATGTCTTTGGAGCTAACAAATGTCTCCTTAGTACATGAAATCAATGGTTGAATAGCATCTTCCACAAAAAATACAGCACGGCTAACTAGAATGTGTTTACTCTGTGGATTATACAAACAATAGCCTTTACTTTCAGAACTATACCCAATAGAAATACATTTTACTGCTTTATCATCCATTTTTTTGCGATGTTGTTTAGGCATTAATGCATATGCCAAACAACCAAAAACACATAGATGAGAAACAGACGGCTTGCAACCATGCTAAGCCTCATATGGAGTAATAGACTGCAATGATTTAGTGGGACACTTGTTAAGTACATATGCTGCACACATGACAGCCTCAAGCCAGAAGCTATGTGGTAAAGCATGTCTCTTGACCATACACCTCACCATGTCCATGAGTGACCTGTTCTTTCATTCAGCAACTCCATTCTGTTGAGGAGTTTACGACACTGTACACTGGTGTTTTATCTTGTGTTCAACTAGAAATGCATTAAAATCAGAAGACATATATTCCCCCCCTTGATCAGAACGGAGAGTGCCCATTTTACATGCTGACAGATTTTCAGCCAAAACCAAAAATTGTTTGAAGCACATGAACACTTCGGACTTTGCCTTCAATGGATATACCCATGCATGCCTGGAAAAATCATCGATGAAAGTCACAAAGTAAAGATAATTTCCAAAAGAAGGTGTCTGCATAGGACCATAGACATCACTATGTACAAGCCACAATTTCTGAGTAGCCTGAGTTGAACCATCTTTTGGAAAGGAGGAACACTGCATTTTGCCCAAAATACAGCCTTCATAAACATGTTTTCTAGGTGCTTCAAGATTGGGCAAAGAGGACAGACACCATTTCAGATTTCTGCAGGCGTAGAAAACTAGCAAAATTCAGATGACCAAAGTGTGCATGGCAAAGCTTTGCATCTGACATAGCCTGAGAATCATGTACTATACATGCCGAATCATTTACAGATCTTTCATAGTCTATGATCTTATACAGCCCATGAAAAAAATGCCAGAAGCAATAATCACATCGCCATTTGACAAATCATGAACTGTACATCTGTCATCAACAAATTTCACAACCAAGCCCATCTTGGCTAATGCAGAAATTGATAACAGATTTTTCTTGATCCATGGCACAAACAAAGCATCTGAAAAAGTGAAAGAACTACCATCAGTAGTAGTCAAAATGATCTTATCAACTCTCATAACAAGATAAGAGGAGTTGTTGGCGCATGTAATAGTATTCCCTGTAGGGGCAGGCTTGAGTGAAGAGAAGAAACTGCACTGCGAGGTAATATGTTTGGTTGCCCCACTGTCAAAGTACCAAACATCTGAGTCTACTGCAGACATGCACTGCTCATGAGAAGATAGGTCAAAACTACAAATAGTAGTAAACGCCCATTCTTCTTCCTGCATAGATTACCAGACCCTGTTTTTGGTGTAGAGGCCTTTGCAACAACCATTCCAGCCTCTTTCTTCTTTGCCGCTTTAGTAGTGAGTTTTGGAGAGTTCTTTATGATATGATCATTTCCTTTATAGTACTTGCAAAACAATTTCTTCTTTTTTGATTTCTTTTCATCTTTGTCTTCCCTCTTCGATTGTGCAAAATTAGCAGATTTTTGCTTACTACTTGAAGAGCTCCATTTTCCTTTGCCCTTCTGACTAGCCAGGAAAAAAAGCTTGATCTACAACATGCATAATGGACTTGTTCTGCTTGGACTGATCCTCCTGCTGGTATAACCTCATCAACATAAATCAACTGTTCCTTCAAGTCTTTGATCTTTGTTAGAAAACTATCCATATAATCAGTTTCATTCATGTGCTCACTCTCCAACTGTTTTTGGAGGTAAGCAACACGAGCCTCATTCCTAGCTTGGTGCAACGTGGTAAGTGTATGCCAAGCATCCTTAACTATTCTGCAAGAGTGAATGTGAGGAATAATGGCGCATTTGACAGATAAAGCTATCAATGCATGTGCTTGGGCATCTCTGCCATCCCAATGAAAACCACAACACGAACAAGAATATGCAAAATATCATCATCTTTGACACCTTCTGCATAAGCTTTAGTACCTACAGCTGTAAGAGTTGCAAGTGTGATAGGATGTTTTTCAACACCTTTCACAATGTTCCATAGTCCTTTTGCAACCAATACATGTCGCATCATATAAGCCCACAATGGGTAGTTGGTACCATCCAAATTATCCTCAACAGCCAACATACAAAATACATCATTGCTTTGAGCCATGGCCGATGACGAAAATACCTTGATGCAAAAAATTGACTCTATCTCAAAAAGTTGAATAGAACTACCAAGACGAATTCTACTAAACCTGTAGTAGACTTTGAGATGTTTATATTGACGAACCAAAACTGGTATATACCTTTGGCACAAAAAGATGAAATAGCTTGCACAAGCACTACGATAGTGCATTCAGAGGTCAAAACGAGCTCAGATCGTGATTTCGGCACCACATAGCAAAGCTGTTTTGATTTTGGAAACACGCTAAGTATGCTCACCAGAATTTGTGTGATTCTGAGACTACAACCAGAGAGGTGTTGACGACGCCCTAGATGAAGCAGAGACATGCTCTAATACCAATTGTTGGAGCTAGACATCAACGGAAGCATGCGAAAAGCACAAGGGAGAAGAAGAAGCTTGGAGCTCAACACACAATACTAAATGTATTACTAGAGAATGTACAAAGATAAGTATCCTGTTAGGGCAATAGGTGTATATACGAGTCAGGGGAAAGAAACCTCCTAAAGAGGGAAAAAAGTGCCCCAACAGTCCTAGTGTGTTCACACACATCACTACCTAAATATATCAACATAGCTCACATTCTTCTTAGGTATGGACTTCATATACATAGATGAAGGAATGTATTTGACTCAAAGGAGATACATTCATGATCTACTTCTTAAGTTCAAAATGGAGAACAATAAACCTATAGACATAACTTTGGAGATGAATCATAAACTTAGTGTTTATGAAGGTGAGAAAATTGAAGACATTAAAGACTATCAAAGCTTGGTAGGTAGCTTGATATATGCTACTCAGAAAAGCATATATATCTCATATAGTGTAGGATTGCTAAGCCAATTCATGCACTCGCCAAGAAGACCACACATAGATGGAGCTAAGAGACTACTTAAGTACCTCAAAGGTATAATCAATGAAGTTATATTCTAACCTACTCTTCAGATTTGGATATCAAAATCTATTCAGATGTAGATTGGGCAGGAGCTAAGGGTGATAGAAGAAGTACCTCTGGTTACTTAGCATTTGCAAGTTCGAAGCTAGTGTCATGGAGTTCCAAGAAGTAACCAACAATTGCTTTATCCCCAATTTAAGCAGAGTATAGAGGTTTGACCATAGCAACTCAAGAGGCAATATGGTTAAAAGCATTGTACTCAGATTTGGGACTTGTGAGCTCCAAACCTCACATATTTGGAGATAATGTAAGTTCCATGCATCTAATAGCAAACCCTATTTTCTATGCAAGAACCAAAGACATAGAGGTTCATTACAACTTCATCAGGGAGAAGCTCATGACAAAGGAGATTGACATTTCTTTTGTTTCGTTTGAAAAGAAAGTAGCAAATATGATGAAGAAGGCACTTGATGGAATAAAGCTTTTCATATTTAAATCAATGGCAGGTATTCAACCTATTAGAGAATGAAGACTCAAGCATACTTTAGCTTGAGGGGGAGCTATTGGAACATCAAGCTTACATTATCTTTGAGGTGGATTAGCTCTACGTCAAAAATTCATCATTTGAATTGTGTCAAAGTTTCTCATCAAATAAACTTTTATTCGTGCTTATTTTTGGTATTATTCATAAGGATTTTTTAATGTATAATTTAAGAATGTAAAGGCCTAGAGATTAAACATGAGAAAATTAAAAAAGGGATCTCACATTACATGAATGTGAGGTGGTTGATCTTGAGAATCAATCAATCACCAAAAATTAGATCAAATTAGATCTTCACTTTTCCTAGATTGTAGGAAAGTGAATTGATTCTCTTGAACGAACTATCCTGCCTTGATTTGAATTAAAAGCCCAATTGTAGAAGTTGTGTGACATGTCAAGAGTTTATATAAAGACTTTAAAACCATTGTACACTACATTGAAACAATATACATACACTTTGGGTCATCATTGTGTTGCTCATTCATTTCTCTACACAATCTTCCTCAACAATAGTGAATGTGCAGAGGCTGATGCTCTCTTTGGAGAGCTCTAAATGGCACAAATGACTATTCATTCAAAAGGTATTAGTGCCTAGTTTATGTGTACAAAATTTCAAGGCATTTTCTTTTGTAGATCTTGAGAAATCATAATTGAATTGTCTCAGGGTCTATCTGTACACAACCCTAAAAAATAGGGGTACCTCTGTTGATTGTTAACTTCATTCTAGAATCATATTTTGCTTATTAATTGTACTCTTATGCATTTTAGAAACTAAACCCTATGTGTATCATTCCTCTAAAAGAAAGCTTTTTATTTGTAATCATGCTCGGTGCTATGAGCATTTGAAGTTGATAATTCCATCCAAAGATAACAAGTTTTTTGAGTTAGTCAATGAGCAAGCCTATCTATTTTGTATTAAATCTTTCTTCTTGATGATCCAAAGTAAATAGTGGATTTTATTGCAATAATCACATGCCTATAAGGTCTATTTGACTCTCATAAGTTCAAGGGTTATTCTTGTGCTATTTGGCTAGACCAAACTTTGTCATCTCACAACTCACTTTTCTACCACCTACAAGCTTCTGCAAGTTCTCTCAGTGGTATAAGAGCTAGATCAAGATGGGTGATGGCTTTCCCTAAATGATTGAGACGTTTTATAGACACACTTATGTGGCTTGGAAAATCAGAATAGAATGGTATTGACACCTGCTGGATATTATGCTCAATGCTCACAGTACAATAGCAATTAGGAAAATTCCTTTTGGATTAATCAAATTACCTTAGATAGCTAATGATTCCAAGTAAAATCATTTAAAATGATAGACTACACATTGAGCAATCAATTTAGCAACTGAAGCCTTACCCGCATCTCAAGGTGATTAGGAGATCAAAACAACTTTGTTGTGTGGTGTCAAAATCACGATCTCAGCTCGTTTCAGTCCCCAAATGCACTATCACAATGTTTTGTGTAGGCAATTTCATCTTTTTGTGCCAAAGATATATGCAAGTTTTGGTTCGCTAGTATAAGCACCTCGAAGTCTACTACAGGTCTACCATAACTTGTTAGGGTAGTTTTGTTCAACTTTTTTAGATACACTTATTTTTCTGCATCAGGGTATTTTAGTCAATGGCCATAGTTGAAAGCAGTGATGTATTCTATATGTTGGTTGTTGAGGATAAGTCGGACGGTATCAATTACCCATTGTGGGATTATATGATGCGACATGTATTGATTGCAAAAGGACTGTGGAATGTTGTGCAGGGTGTTGAAAAACATCCTATTACACTTGTAAATATAGGTATTGAAGCTAATGCAACTAGCATTGAAGATGCTGATATTCTTCAAATTCCTGTTTGTGTGTTGGTTTCCACTGCATCTACTACAGAGAAAATTTTTTGGGATGGAAAAGATGTTCAAGAACATGCATTGATAGCCTTGTCTCTCAAACGTGCCATTATTCCTCACATTCACTCTTGCAGAACAACTAAGGATGCTTGGGATACACTTATCAAATTGTACCATGCTAGGAATGAGGCTCGTGTTGCTTACCTCCAAAAACAATTGGAGAGTGAGCATATGAATGAAGGTGATTCTATCAATAACTTTCTAACAAATATCAAAGACTTGAAGGAATAGTTGATTTCTGTTGATGAAGTTATACCAGATAGCTCACTTGTGCAGACTGTTCTGAATGGTCTTTCTGATTCATATCAGAGTTTTGCTTCTACTCTTCGTTTGATGATGAAAGGAAATCCAAATGCCTTGCCATTTGAGGAGTTAATCTTTGTTCTATTGTATGAAGATCAATCTAGGCAAAACATGTCCATTATGCGTGTTACAGATCAAGCTTTCCTGGCTAGTCAGAAGGGCGAAGGTAAATGGAGCTCATCTACTAGTAAGCAGAAATCTGCAAATGCTGCACATTCAAAGAAGGAAGACAAAGATGAGAAGAAATCTAAAAAATGCAGAAATTCTTTTGTAAGTACTATAAAGGAAACAATCATGTCATAAAGAACTGTCCGAAACTGGCTGCAAAAGAGGCTGGAATGGTTGTTGTAGAGGCCTCTACACCAAAAACAGAGTTTGCTAATCTTGTGAAGAATGAAGAATGGGCGTTTACTACTGTTTGTAGTTTTGACCCATCTTCTCCTGAACAGTGTATGTCTATAGTAGACTCACATGTTTGGTATTTCGATAGTGAAGCAACCAAACATATTACCTCGTAGTGCAGTTTCTTCACTTCACTCGATCCTGCCCCTAGAGGGAATACTGTCACATGTGCCAACAACTCCTCTTATCCTGTCATGGGAGTTGGTAAGATCATTTTGCGTATTGTTAATGGTAGTTCCTTCACTTTGTCGGATGCTTTATTTGTGCCATGGATCAAGAAAAATTTGTTATCAGTTTCTGCATTAGCTAAGATTGGCCTGGTTGTGAAATTTGTTGATGGTAGATGTATAGTTCATGATCTGTCAAATGGTGACATGATTATTGCTCTGGCATTTTATGTCATGGGCTGTATAAGCTCATAGACTATGTCACTCTAGCACAATGGCAAGTACCAACGTGAGGAGATCCACCTCATAATTGTCAATCCGTGCAGACACGAGGACTAGTATGAAGACTATGAGCAAGTGATGGCACAAGTGTGTGAGTGAGAAGCACACATACATGCACACACATACATGCACACACATACACACACGCGCACACAAGGCAAGAACAAGGAGAGGAACAATGGAGTTCTTTGCATTAGTCAAAAAGTCTCTTACATAAGCTCAATTCACAAACAATCCCACCTCAAAAATGAGCTCTCTAGCTCTTTTTATAGTTTTCTGACTAGCTTTGGCCTTTTCCAGACCTAGTGTCCGGCCTAGTTAAAAATTAGGTTCTAAAGCCTATTTGAGGGCTCAAACGGAATCTAAAAATTATGAAAATTGGTATGTTGCTAATTCTAACACTCCTCAAGCTCAAGGACTCCTCGGCTTAAACAAAATCTAAAAATGGGATTTACAATGTGTGTGTAGTGATGAAAATCACTTGAATTGGAAATACTTTATGGAAAAAAATGATTGGGCCTTGTTGCCGTATTGTGCATGACTGCTCCGTTGTGCCTGTATGCTCTTCTTATAACTTGTATGCCAACACTAATCCCCCCTTCCTAGCGTCTGTCGCCCCTAACAGACCTCTGTTCTATAGGATGGTCAATATAGTATTGGATGACATTGGTGGCTAGTTCATGTTCTCCTATCCTTAATCCTCTTCCTAGGTCAACTTCCAATGCATCCCAATTTATTGCACCTGGGACCTCTGGTTGTGGTGTGGTGTAGTACTTGGAGTACATGGCTTGTTCACAAGCAAAGAGATGGAGCAGGTGTGTTGGCTTAGGTGCAAACACTTTTGAGTGTTACTCCCAAAATCCTGATCGGAACATCTCTTCAAATGTTTGTTTATAGCATGCGGGAAGATACTTAATTCGTGCATGCCAAGCATAAGCTACCCGAATGCTGGGGGTTGTGCTCATGTCATACACCAAATCATAATTTCCATTAGTAAACCCCGGTAGCCGTACCTGTGGTGCTGCTGCATTTCTAAAGGTTTTGAGTACTACATGCATCATATCCAAAATCTTAAGCATCATTTGGGCCGCCACATCTGGCATGGGCTTCAGCCAAGGCATCCAATGTCAAATTGTGGCCATCATGTATGCTATCAATGGTGGTCCCTGCGGTGGCGCTATGTATGGATAATTGAGCCACTCCTTACATTGAGCATTGTTCTGTACCTTTATGTTGAATGCTTTCCATGATCGGCATCATGGAACAGGTCCATAACATGGATTGTAAAGTAGATGTAAAGGCGCATTATTCCAGGTGTGCAACATTTCAGGATATGTTTCAAGAAGTTTCTGCCACCATGTCGGTTGACGGATTTTGCCTTTTTGCACCTCTGGAGGAAGGTCTTCGGGTTGAAATTGGGTTGCGAAGGAAGGTATCTTTCCTGTGACTCTCTGTATTTCTGCGTTGTAATATGCCAAAATGATATAGTAAGGCCTGTATTGGAGTTCTAATGAGAGGATAAGGCGTCTAGATGACAGGTTCTTGAAGTAATTAGATTGTAATACAGTTTCTTCTATGACTCTCATGGCCTGATTTTGCACTACTGTTCGCTTTTCATGTGAACTCCTCATTTCCTCCACTTGTCGTAGTCATGGGGGTTGCGGTGCTTTGAATGTATCGTGACCTTGTTCCATTTTTTGTCCTCCTAGGAAGGGTTGTGGATCATATTCTTCTTCAAACGTTTGTTCCACAGGAATTTGTACTGTTTCTTGGTCAGTGGGAGCCTCTGGTGGGGAAGGTGGTCTTTCATATTGTAGTAGGCGTGCTTGCAATTCTGTGACCTATTTTTGGAGATCTTTAGGGCCTCTGAGTCGGTGAGAAATGAAGCCACGGAGGAGGTGGTTTGAGAGGCAGTCATGTCTTTTTGTTGTTTCTGCTTCAGTTGAATCAGTTCCTCTGATAACTGGTCATGTGCTTCAAGCAGCATAGCATAATCTTCGAGGATTATCTTTATGTTTTCCGGGATCACTGCTTGAAATTTTGAGGGGCTGATTGTTGCTCCAGGTGTGCTTTCCATGGTCGCCTCTAAATTTTCTTGATTCTGTAGTTACAGGCGTTGATTTTCTTCATGAGTTGCTGCAAGGTGTCGCTTGAGTAGGGCCATGTTTCGCTGAAGGTTTGAGTTGCATTCCAACTATATTTGTAGATGGCCTTCCACCACTTGTATTGCTTCCTGGTCTGTGTTCTGTAACTGTACTTCCAATATGCTATGAGCCTCTTGTAAAGTTTGGAATTGTGTCTAGAGGCGAGCATTCTACTCTTCTAGTGCAGCAAGACGATGTTGTAGCACCTCCGAGTGCTCTTGCAGTCGTACGTTATGTTGCTGGAGCTGATTGTACTCTGTCCTTAATTGTGATATACATGCAAGCATGGTGTCCAATGCATTGCCTATGGATGAAGGTGTGGTTTGTAGTGGAAAATGCAAGGGGAGGGGATTGGGGAATGGGAAGAGTGAATGATGTGTCTATTGGAGATGTGTGGGTGGGTGAAATTATTGGAGGGGGAATGGGAGAAGGTGGAAGTGTGGGGGGAGGGGGAGGTGCTGTGGGTGGCGAAATGTCCATACTTTCAGGAGTGGAGGCAAGTGTGGTGTCTACCATGTATATTGGAATGGTAGGTGGTGTGTGTGTGAGAGTGGTGAATAAGTGTTGTAAGGATGGTGGGGATGGGATTGATGAGGAGGGTTGGGTGGTGGCTTGATACATTCTACAAAAGTAATCATGGGCGGGTTGAAGGAATGGTGGAATGGGGGGTGGAAAATGAGAACTTGGAGGCGGGAAAGCCATAAAAGGAAATGTGGTGGCTGGGAATCCGAAGAAAATGGTTCTAGAGTCAGGATGGCCTATGGCTGAGGGCATGGGGAATGGTTGTCCTAGGGCAGGCTCTATGAAGGACTCAGTTATGACGGTGGCGGTATTATATAAGTGGTTTTCCAAGGAGGAGAACAAAGTAGAACTAGAGGTTGGATTACGGAAGATGAAGGCTTTCCCTGTGGGTTGGGTAGTCGAGGTGACATTTACAGCTTTCGTTTGAGGAGGTGATGTGGGAGGAGTCAGTGGTACTGGTTCGGTTGACTCATCCTGGGTGACGAGGATCTCTTGGCCAGTGGTTCCTGCTATTTGGGAGGTTGTCTCAATGGGTTCGGATGTAATGATAGGTCCTTCCCCTGTAGTAATGGGAATCTGAATGTTTTTACCAGACCCTGGTCGTCTCTGGAATTGTCGTGGATCATATTGAACAGGAGGCCTCTTAATCACTGTTTGAACTACTTCTACTACCCCATATGTTTCTGCCATCAATAAGAGACCTTCACTGTATTCTGAGTCTACTCTGGCTTCTTCCAATAGCTGAGCCATGAGCACCCGACTGCTCTGTTCGGTGAGCAACTGTTGCGACCGCACTCGTTCCATTATTTGATATAGCCTCGAGAGTTCTGCTGTATAAGCTGGGGCTTCAGTTGTTTCTTCTCGTTCTGCTTCTTCTTCTGCCTCCGAGTGTTCTAGTTGTTGCGACAGAGTTCTCTGCTGCTCCTCATCCCAATGTACATGGCGGCCTTCTGTGGATTTCCTCCTTCTTTGGGAAGAGGTGCCCTGTTCTTCTGTATCTAAAAAGAACTCTACATCAGAGAGTTGTGTATTCTGCAAGAATGATTCAAAGTCGAAGGTACTCATCCCTTCAGCGTCTACAGTGGCAGGAAATTCGAATTCAGGAGGGACAGGAGGAGCAGAGGGGGCAACTTGTGATGTGCCTTCAGATCCAGATCTTGGTATGCGAATGGTAAAGGGAGGCACTATGGCATCCCCTCGTGGCGAGACTTCCGGGCTCGTTAGAACTTTGCATGTTTGGACACAAGGAATAGAGCCCCTCATGCGCTTGGATTGATGTGTGGGAGATTTGAGTCTCTTGAGTATTTGTAGTTGTGACCATGTTAAAGCACGCTCAATAGGTACATCGTATGCTAAGCACTTGTAGATGATGCACATGATTGCACAACATCCATTCACCACTAGCTTTCTATGTGACCTTTTATTTGCTTCATACAGCTGCTCTATAATCCATACAGGAAGCTTAATTGGTAATGCACCTGTCTCTGCCAAGTGGAGAGCGAACCAAATCCGCTTGTGGGGTTGAGTGTACCGATCTTGACCGGGAAATGCAAAATGTTGCATGCACATGCGAAGGGGAATGGACACATTCGGTGTGAGTGCTGCCATATCTTTCAACTTTTGTAGCTTCCTGTTCTTCATATTAGTGGGGATAAGAGGATCCTTCTCAGAGGGCACATGCGTGCCATGCATGTTGAATGTAGAGCTCACCAATTCCAATGTGAGTTCGAACCTTTTCAACTCATTGTTTCTCCGCAAGGATGGAAGAACGAATGTGCCAGGTTTGTCTTTTCATAGCAATGTCCATGGTGGCTAATATTTTTGCCTAGCCATGAGGCTCAAATTCCTCATATGAAAAGATCATCGGTGTATAGGCTGGGTCTTTAACTGGTCTTTTTCCTTGAGAAGTTCCTTCTTCTCTCGCTTTTAGGTGTTTTTCCTCTTTCTCTGCAACCTTGCACATCCACAAATGAGTATCTTCATGCATCCAAGATGGATCAGGTGAACTTTCAAAATGCATAGAGATAGAATCTTCTTTCACTTTGTGGACAGGATTCCACTATAGGGGTGGTACGTTTCTAAATGTATTATATTTTATATTGACCTTGGTTGTTGTTGCTCTAACACAATGGTGAGAACCACATTAAGAAGCTCCACCTCCTTAATGTCAATCCGCGGAAGAGATAGGAGTGATATGAAGATCGTGAATGTCAGATGAAGTGAGAGTGAAGGTGAGAAGCATAGAGATGCTCACACACATACACACACACTACGAAGAGACAAGCAAGACACAATGGAAGGTGAGAAATCAGCTCTATTGCTCAAGATCTCAATTACAAGCTCAAAATAGCTCTAAGCTCACACTAACCAACCTCAAAAATGAGCTCTCTAGCTCTTTTTATAGATTCTAGACTAGTTTTGACCGGTTTCACATCTAGTGACCGGCATAATTAAAAAATAGGTCCTATGTGCTATTTGAGAGGGTAAACGGTGTCTAAAAATAACCAAAATTGATACGCTCATTCTACCTAACCTCCTCAAGCTCGAGGACTCCTCGGCTTGCAAAAAATGGAGCAAGAAATTAAGAAAAGGGTTTTTCTATATTACATATGTTACAATAGTGATAAAAATCACTGTTGGAGGTTTTTGAAAAGTATTTTAAAACATAATTCTTTGAAAAAATTGATTCGACTGACTCCCTGCTCTGCCTTTACATGCTTCCGCGTCTTCTATGCCTCTGGCTACTGCCAACACCCCCCTCCCTCTCACTTTTGTCGTCCTTGACAGAACCTTGTTGTGCGGTCTGTCGGATGTAGTTTTGTAGTAGTTCCTGAGCGAGGGTCTGTTCTGATATTCGAATGCCTCGGGCCAAATCTGCCTCGAGTTTCTCCCAATCAATTGGTTGTGGTTCATCAGGTGGTGGGAGTCGATAGTGTGTGGAATATACCATCTGCTCATAGGCAAATAGTTGCAGTAGGTGGGTTGGCTTGCTGATGAACACTTCCGAATGGTATTCCCAGAATCCGGTTGTGAACATTTCTTCAAAGGTTTGCTTGTAGCACGCCGGTAAGTATTTGATTCTGCAATGCCAGGCGTAACACACCCGTAGCGATGGCGTTGTACTCATATCATATGCAAGATCTAGATTGCCATGCTCGAAGTCCGGGGTGTTTACATGAGGTGCCTTTACACGACGGAAGACTTTGAAAACCATTTGCATCAAGTCAAAGATTTTGACAGTCATGTGCGCTGCTATATCGTCCATGTGTTTCAAGTGAGGGAGCCAGTGACGAATCGTGGCCATCATGTATCCCACTGTCGGTAGTTCTATGGGTGGCTTGAAATATGGGTAATTTAACCAATCCTGGCACTGCTTGTTGTTTTGTACTTTAATAGCAAATGCTGTCCAGGAGCGGCGACGTGGCACTGGTCCTCAATATGGGTTGTATTTCAAATGTAGTGGTGCCTTTACCCAAGTACTCATCATCTCAAGATATTCTTGTAAAAGATCTTTACGCCACTCTGGTTGATAAATCTTGCCATGCTGCGCATCCAGTGGCAAATCATCAGGCTCAAACTGAGTAGCGTGAGATGGTTTCTTGCCTGTTTCTTTCTCTATGGCCAACTGATACTCGGCCATTAGCATAAAATATGGTTTGTACTGTAGCTCATGCCCTGATATGTATCTGCGAGGGGCCAAGTGAGCGAAGTAGGGCGACTGTAAAATTCTTTCCTCAATCATTGCCATTGCGTGCAGCTGCGCCTCTACTCGTGCTGAGTGGGTGGTTCCAAGCTCTTCAAATGTCTTCATCCATGCGGGGGTTGGAAGCTCATAAGTCATCTAGCCTTCAGCCGTGACTCGTCTACCTGGGATGGGTTGTGGTTCGTAGGCTTCTTCAAAGGTTTCCTCCACCGGAATGGTTACATTTTCTTCATCGGTTGGGAGCTCTGGTGGGGAATCCGGCCTTGGTGGTGCTTCGTATATAGCTATCCTTGATTCAAGAGTTGATACCTGGGCCCGTAATGCGTTGAGTTCCTCTAGGATGTCGGGAGATGGGTCCGCAGGAGCTGGTAATCCTTGTGTTGCTGGTAGTCCTTGTGTTGCAGGTGCTCTGAGCTGGAGTAGCTTATGATCTTCTTTCAGCTTCTGATATTCTTCGTTCATTCGATTGTATTCATCAAGCAATCTGATGTGATCATCGAGCAACATTTTCATTGATTCGGAGGGCACTGCTTTGAACCGGCTAGGACTTAATGGTTGGTCTGGGTGATCGAGAGAAGCTTCTAAATTTTCTTTGTTCTACTCTTGTAGCCACTGGTTCTCTTCCTTTGCTGCGGCTAGGTGTCTTCTGAGTAAGCCCATGTTCCGTGTAAGCGTCTCATTGCGAACTGTCTAGGCCCTTAACAAATTGTCAAGATCAGCAGTGGCCTCTTTGGCTTTCTCTTCACTTTCTAGTTCCAGCTTGTGATAAGCCGCGCGTAATTCTTGGTACCGAGTATTCAATGATGCATTCTCAATCGACAATGAATTAAGCTGCGACTGCAAATCATTGGTTTTCCTCTGCAGCTCTTGATAATTATTTCCAAGAGATGTGAACTCATCTCTTACTTGCGTCATACACGTGAACATCTGTCGAAATGCTGTGTCTATGGTGGGTGATAATATTAATGGTGTGCTAAGTGAAGATGCAGTGGGTGTAGATGCAAAGGGAACGGGGAATGGGGGTGGGAAGGTGGATGCTGTGGTGATTGTGGAAAATTGTGGTGTGCTTAAATATTGTGGTGCCACAATTGAAGTGAGTGGAGGTGCAGTGGGGGGTGATATATCCATATCGCTGGATGTGGTGTCGAGTGCCGTGACTGTGAATAGTGGTGTGATCGTGAGTAAGTGTGTGGGTGTAAATACAGTGTTTACAAAGGTGGACGAGTAATTTATAGAGGGGTTGTCTTGGACAGCTTGGTGGAAAGGGGAAAGAGGGGTTATGGTGGGTCGGGGAGGTGAGACTGGGGAGAAGGTTAATGGAGGTGGGAATGGGAAAAGGGGTCTTGGAGCTGTGGGGAAGGATGGAAAAGATGAGTGGAGAAATGGGTTGGATAGAAAGGTGGATGTGTTAGGTGGTAGACTAGGTTGAGTGGGTGCGGGAATTGTGGGATGAATGGGTGTAAGGATGACTTCTGCTACTCCACCAGAGAAGGAAGATGTTGTTCAGGGAGAAGGAGGGTGAATAGGGGAGGCTGGATGGATGGGAGGTGAAGGAGGAGCAATTGGGGTGACAGGTACTTCGGTAACTGTGGAGGTATGTACAGTAGTAGCACGGGGTGGGGAATCTACGAGGATGGATTCTTCTGCCAAAGAGCTTTCAGGGACAAGACGTGCTTCCCTGGCCTGTTCTGAAGACTGACCGCCGGTGGGTACCCGAATATATTCACTAGGTTTGGTTAGTAGACGGATTCTGCGAGGATCATACTGCGATAGCGGTTTTCTCTGCAAATATCTTAAAGCTTCAGTGGTTCCAACTGATTTGACAAGCTCTCTGAAACCTCTGATGTATACTTCTTCGAACCCGCCCGAGACGAGCTCTTGTTCTATGAGGGTTTGGCTCTCTTCGTCAGTCAACTTCTTGCACGCCCAAACCTTTTCCATAGTACGGTATAACTTTTTGATGGCCAGTGTATAAGCTGCTGCTTCGAAGGTTTCTTCTTCGTGTGTGCTCCTGTCACCTTGGGTGTCAGTTTGTTGTCCTTATTCGTCTGTTTGCACATGTTCTTGGGATTCATGAGTTCCCTGACTGGCTTCATCATCAGCTTCATCTTTGTCGGTTTCTGTTCTTTCTTCCTCGGAACTAGACACTACTTGTCCTTGTGGTTGATCTTGCGGTGTGGTAGGGTAGCTGGGCCTTTCATATTCCTGAGAGAAGATCTGGCCTTCTGAAAACTGAAATTCACTTGAAAATACGTCCTGCATCTCAAAATCAAATGTGGTATTTGCTTGTTCTGCTTCTAAATGGGGTATCGGAAAAGAGAAAGCTTCCGCACCGATAGTGGTGGGAACTTCTGCCGCAGTGGTGGTAGGTCCTGGGACTGTGGCTGCTTGAGGAGCAATTGTGCTGGTAGTGCCCTCCGTTACAACTGGTCTTGATAACCGTATACAAATAGGTTGTACTGTGGGAGTGGCTTCTGTCGGAGACTGCTCTGGAGATGGTTGTGGTGAGGGTGATTCTGGCACCTGAAGGCAGGGGATAGTTCCTCTCATTCGCTTTCCTGCCCTTCCTTTGCTAGGCTTCCTAGCTTTCTTTGTTGTTCCCTTGAAGGCTTTCAACTCCTCACTTGTCATTGCTCGCTCGATAGGTAAATCGTAAGCTAAGCACATATATACGATTCTAGTCAGTGCGCAGCATCCATTGATGACTTTCTTTCTTTCCCATCTATGTTGTGCTAAATACATCTGATCAATGATCCAGCTAGCTAGATCAACAGTCTAGGGTCCAATACAAGATAAATACAAACCAAACCATATTTGTTTGTGAGGCATTGTGAATCTGTCCTGAGCGGGGAAAGCAAAATGCTGCATACATATCTGTAGTGGCTTTGAAAGCTCAGGTGTGATCGCTGAAATCTCCTCCCACTTAGTGACGTCCCCACGTTTCATAGGGTCAAGAACTAACCTTTCTCGCTCTGTGGGCGTGTGGGTTCCATGAATCTTGATGGCAGCTCGAATCAGATCTTTAGAAAGATAAAATCTTTTATATGGTGGATCGTTCACTAAAGATGGAAAAATAAAAGTTCCTGGCAGATCCTTGTTCTCTGAAGCTATCAAAGTGGTGATTAAATAATAGCATCTGTAGAGGTCAGGTTTAGGCAAAGGGTCACTGAAATACTCTGTGAAGCCGGCTCTTGCCCAAACATGTGTTAAGTCTTGTGTGTTCTGTAGCCCTTCTTACTCTCTTGAGAGGAACTAATATTTTCCCCATGTACGGTCATCAAAAGTCAAATTAGCCTCAAATATAAACTTAGCATCCGCCAATGGTCCTGCCAGCCCTTGAAACCAATGAGAATTGCGATGAATCTTCTCAGTATAGCCTCGAGGAGGGTCGTCGATAGGCATGGGTCCTGGGAATCCTTGGAATTCTGGCGGTGGAACCGTCGGATGGGACTCTGCGAGTAAAACACCGATAGGTGCTACAGGTGCGCTGGGGCCTGCTTTTGATGGTCCTTCTTCGGTTTGCATGATGATTGTCGTGCTAATGGAAAATATCTACTACAAAAGATTAGCACATTAGTATGGAAATTAATTATGATCCCATTAAGGTGAGACCGCAATCCCTTTCCATAGCCGATGTGTAACCCGTGTAGCCAAGTGTTGTGATGTGATTGATGCAATTTTCTTGCAGAACTAGTGCAGGTCTCTAGACACCTATATGTTTTCAGATAATGCCTACATTGCTTAATGAGGTGTTATTACAGGTGATGTTGGGTTATAGTGTGTGGATTTATACAAGGTTCAGTTATGAATGAGTTATTACAAGGTTGTAGATTAGTCGGGGTGGTAGTTATGTTAGACAAGGGGTTAGGAGAAGACTTCTGGATACGTTTCGGTATCCACTTCCTAAGAGTTTGTGATCGGGTGATAGGTCTCTGCGGAGGGACAAAAGATGATATAGGATTTGGTGGTATGGAGGGTTGGAAAGATTTCCGATGGCTTGGGGGTTGAGCTATAATACACTATTTGGGTACCCAAATCTGCGTGGGTGTGGGTCGATTCGTTAGGTACTTCTTGGCGATCCAAATTTGTTGAATGGTCGAACTTGTAGAAGAAGGTCGAGGGGATGTTGGATACTGATTCTGCTTCTGCCTTGACTTCTTCTTATCAATGTCTGCGTTGTTGAAATCAGTCAGTGCTTTCTGTTCTTTTGGCACCCATATTTGTCTTGTGCCACTTGCTTTGTGTTGATGAGACTACTTTCCTCTTTGCGTCGTCTGATGTTGCCATCGGTCTGGGTTCCTTCGTAGTGGTTGACTCCTTTGTGGTTGAGGTTGAGAGGTTGGATGGACACTCTACTTTGGAAAAGAAGGGAGGTCCAACACTTGCGAAACCTGCCCATTAGGAAGTGCTCCATTTTGTACTTTTAATCTAGGCGAGTCTGCAGTAAGTGTGGAAGGATGGGCACCGCAGGGTGTTTTACCCATGTGGACGCTGATGAAGTCCACCTGACCAAGCAGTTGGGTGGTTGCCCCTTCTAATTTGCAGGAAGCCCAAGGGAAAATCTCCTGACGTCCTTCTGATTGACCCTTGTCCATCGCCAAGCCCGCGTGGGTTGGTGTAGACGTAACGTGACTGACCTGACCAAAGATCTTCCAGTCTTCCGTCGCATGCATTTCATAGGGTCTATGGCTACAAACCTCAGTCGGAATGCCATTAGGGAAGTCAAGCGGTATCACTCGCTTCTGATCTAATGTTCCAATCTGCAAGGAGCCTTGTCTAAGATTTAGGTCCACTGAGTGATCGTATAGCCAATCTTGGCCAAGGATTAGGGGTTCTATCAGGTCGTCGTCATGGCACACTAGTAACTTTACTGTCAAGGTCACTTTGTTTATTAGGATAGGAAGGTCCACCTCACCCATGCAAGGGGTTTCCATGCCTCCTAGCCCTATGAGGTATGCCTCAATTGGCCGCATGTCTATTCCTGAATCCTTATACTGGGACCATCTAATCGCACTAGTCGTAGCACCTGAATCAATTAAAGCCCTGAGCTCTTGGCAAGGGTTGTCATGCTCTAGCTTGACTGTAATGAATGGTCTCCTATCCACTATGCTAGGATGAGTGGTTGACTTTACTTGACACATGGCCATGGGATATTTGGGTGATGTTTCCAGATGATTATAATGTTCTCTCCCTAGTCCTTGTCTTCTTAACTTCATGTGCTTAATGCGTTCTATAGCTTCTGCCTGAGCTTCAGCTCGTATTCTATTTTCTTCCTCCTTACGCTTCTTTGCCAACGTGAGTCGTCTAAGCATATCCTCAGTAAGAGGTTCTTGGTATAGCCTGACTCTACAACCACTAATGTAATTAGGCATTATATCTCCTTCTAAAGTGGCTAATTGTACTGCTCCACTTGTCAAGAGTCTGTTGATGATCATAGGTCCATAACCTCACTTTTCTAACTTCCGTGCATGCTGTTTCAGCGTATATACTAGAACTAAATCTCCTTCTTTCAAGCCTTTATCTTTCACATGTGCATCAAAATATGCTTTCTGTTGCTTCTTTGCCGCGTATATTCCTGCTGTTGCTTTTAGCCTGGTTTCTCCTAATCGTTCCAAGTCCATTATTCTTGCTGATAATTCATGGCCGGTCCACTGATGTTCTTGTGCAACCTTAAGGGTCGGTATCAAGAAGTCCAAAGGAAGCACATCATTTTGACCAAAAACCATCTGAAAGGGAGTTGCATTGAGTACGGTCTTGTAGGCCACTCGATATGCCCAAACAACGTGGTGTAACTGTTTGTCCCAATCTGAACGTTTGTTGTTAATGAGTTTCGTCAGTACGTTACAAAGGATCTTGTTAGTGCTTTCAACCTGACCATTGGCCTGAGGATGATATGGTGCGGATTTCTTGTGAATCACCATAAAATCCTGTAACAAATATTCAATGACTTGGTTTAGAAAGTGAGTTCCTCGATCGCTCACTAACTCTATAGGCAATCCATATCTCGTGAAGACATTCTCAAATAAGAATTTTGCAGTCGTGTGTGCATCATTCTTTTTTGTGGCTTTTGCGTCTACCCATTTGGTGAGATAATCTGTGGCAACAATAATGTATTCCGCATGTGTACCTTTTGCAGGGGGGTTAATGGGTCCTACAATGTCTATGCCCCACTTAGACAATGCACGTCCGCCCATCATGGGTTTCAATGGCATTTCATCTCTGCGAGTAGGAAACTCAGTTCTTTGGCACACATCACATCTCTTTACATAGGTATGTGCATCCATGTGAAGAGTGGGCCATCATAATCCTGCAAAGAGGATGGCTTTGATTATCCTATCCGGTCCAAAATGACCTCCTGCAACACCTTGGTGAGCAACCTCTAGTATGCTCAGATAATCGCTTTCATGAACACACTGTCTTAGGTATCCATCTCATCCTCTTTTGTATAGATTATCGCCAATAAGTGAATATTAGTCTTGAGCTTCCTGCTCTAGACTGCGTTGTCGTGCTAAAGTCATTCCTTGAGGGAATGTTTTCATCCTCAAGTATGTCACTAAAGGTTGACTCCAGTCTGGTGTGAGAGACATGTGATATAGTGTCGCATGTTCTAATTCATCTACACAACAAGCAAGAATCTTTTGATTATCCTGTTTATATATGCTTCCCGCTATTATGTGATATCTTTGAGACTTGGTAATCTCTCCTTCCTGGATCTTTATCCTAGGATTTTTGGGTCGGTATGTGAGAATAGGGACTATAGGCTTAGCCCATTCTGGTGCTATCTCAAGGTTAAACAAATATGCATCTGGTAAATCATCCACTACTCCTTGAGGAGCTTCTCCTGAGGTTAATCTTGAAAGGTGGTCAGCTCTGAGATGTGTCTTTCCTTTTCTGACTACTACTTCAAAATCATACTCCATGAGTAATAGAAACCAACGTATTAGTCGTCCTGTGTTACATGGCTTGTTGACTAAATACAACAATGCTTGATGATCTATAAAGAACTTGAATTTGTTGGCCAACAAATAGTGCCTGAATTTCTTTACAGTGTAGATCATTCCTAATCCTTCTCGTTCCGTAGTGGTGTAATTTCTTTCTGCTGCATTCAATTGTCTGCTCGCGTAAGCTATGGGGAGGTCTATATTACCTTCATTCGTGGGTTGTGCTAACACACATCCTATGGCATAGTTGGATGCATCCACATGTACATGGAATGGCTTACTCCAATCTGGGGTTGTCAATATAGGTGCTGAGCACAAACGTCGTTTAAGTTCGTTGAATGAATTCTCACATTCATCCGTCCATTCAAAATGGGTCAAAAGAGAGTACAAAGGCTTGGCTATGATTGCATACATGTGTATGAATCGTCTATAATAACCGCAATGGCCCATAAATGCTTGTACTTCTTTTACGTTAGTTGGCCTAGGTAGTTCTGCAATTACTTTTACCTTTTCTTCATCTGTAGAAATTCCATTCTTTGACACAATGTGTCCTAAAATTTTTCCTTGTCTGACCATGAAAACACATTTTTCTGGGTTCAAACAAACCTGATATTCTCGACATTTGTCAAATATTTGTCTTAACTCTGGAATATGGGTCTACCTGATATTCGAATGAGCACATAAGTTATCGACATAAACTTCCAAATTCTTGCGTAAGAATTCCTTAAAAACATGACACATGAGTCGCTGGAAAGTAGCGGGTGCATTTGTTAAGCCAAATGGCATCACACGAAATGCAAATATGCCCCATTCAGTGGCAAAAGCCGTCTTGTGTTGGTCTTCTGGAGCAATGGCTACTTGATTATAGCCTGAGAATCCATCAAGGAAGCTGTAAACTTCCTTGCCTGCAACTCTTTCCAATAAGTGTTCTGTGATAGGAAGAGGATAACTATCTCTAATTGTGGCGGCATTAACTTTTTTAAGGTTAATACACACACGCAACTTTCCATTTTTCTTGGGCACTACCACAATGGGGGATACCCATTCGGTATGCTCAATTTCATAAATGAATCTGCTTCTATCAAGCGATATATCTCCTCTTTGATCTTCGTAGCGTAATTATCATTGTACGTGTATGGCTTCTGTTTCGTAGGTTTTGCATCTGGAGTCATAGGGATTCTATGAGAACATATGTCTGGATCTACTCCTTTCAAATCTTTGTAGCTCCACGCAAAAACATCTCTATATTCGCGCAATAGGGCAACTAATTCTTCTTCTTCTTTAGTTGTCAAATCGTGCCCTATGTAGGTACATTTCTCTTCTTCTCCTTCTATGGCAACTATGATTTTCTTGGTTTTCTCTCGGTTATCATACACTTCTCCAATGTCAGCTTTTCTGTTAGGCATTCGTACCATGATTCTTCTATCTTCTATTTCATATTTCTTGAAGTTCTCGGGTACTTCAAATAAGGATTCTTCTGTTTCTGACATGGTTTCTTTCTTCTTTCTTTTCTTGCCTTCACTCTTAACAATCACTTGTGTGGCTATTCTCACATCATTCGTAATTTCTTCGTGGTTCTGAGGATGAGTTTCTACTTCGTAGAAATATTCTTCTTCTGATGCAAAGGGTGGGTCCATGATAATTGATTCTAAATCGAAGTCACTTGCATCCTCAAATGCATCAGTGTTAGGTTCACACTCTTCTAAAACTGAATCACACATGATTGGCTCTATCGTGAAAACTGATATGTCATAGCCATCCTCGTCACAGTGGGGTGTCCATTGTTCTTCATTGATGGCTACATCCATGGTTGCTAGGATCTCTGCCCAACCATGAGGTTCGAATTCTTCATCTGGGAATACTACTGGTGCGTAAGCTAGGTCTTGAAGGGATCGTGGATGTTGTTCTGCACCTAAAGTCCTGGCTTCTAACCTTTCTTCCTCTTGTTTTGCTACTTTACACATCCTTAAGTGAGTGTCCTCGTGTAACCATGAGGGGTCTGACTCTAAAGAGATTACTGATTCTGTTTCTACTAGTGTCTTATGGATGGTATTCCATTGTATTGGGGGTACATCTCGATGTGAATAGTCTTTAAGATTGACTTTAGTAGTCACTCCTAAATGTTGCAAGTACAAAGAATTAGTTCCCCAATCTTGTACAATTTGCAACTGACGCATGAATGGTTGTCCCAATATCATCTCGTAAGCATGATTTTTACTAAAATCACAAATGGCAAAGGTATGCTCAAACTCCACACCACAAGTGGTGAGAGATATGCCTTCTAGTAAGCCTAATGGTTTTTCTATGTGTCCATCAGCCATTTGTAGCTTCATCCTGGTAGGTCTGAGTGCTGGCTTACCCCAACGTTTCCATAAAGCGGTGGTAGCGATTGTGAAGAGATGGATAGGTATGTGCTTGAAGATGAAGAGGTGTTGCAAAATCCTTGATCTACACCAGCCAAATGAACTCCAGGAGTATATGGTGGGCCCTTTTAGCTTGCCAATGGATGTATTAGACACCCTATGTACCTTGGAAGATCACTCTCAAAAAGATAGATCAAAACAGATAAGTTGGAGTTAGCTCAGAGGTGAAAACTTGCTATTCTTGGTTCATACACCTGTCCAGTGTTTTACATAATTCTCTGAGCACAACAGCAATTAGCTCAATTCCTCTTGGGGAAGTCTAGGCAACTTAAAGAGCTAACTTTCAAGAGTAATCTCATAAAAAATAATGAACCACACACTGAGAATGAGTTTTAACAAGTGATGACATCATCCCGATTTTCACGGGCTGCTATAGAAATAGACCAGTGAGCAGAAAAATCAACATAACTCAAAATGTAGAAATCCAATGATTATGAAACTTGGTATGGTTATACTAAATAGTAAGCTAAATCCAAAAAGCTTTAAATCACTGAATTTGGATAAGTAACCACTGAGAAATGGCTCTGACAAGATGCGTGAAAAAGTCGGGTACCTGACAGAGAAGTGAAGATGAACAGACCCTGTTGACTTCAAATGAACATAACTGAAGATTGCAACATCCAAATGACATGAAAATTTGTGAGCATATAGTAGACTTGTAAAGCTAACTTTACCAAGTTAAATAACTGAAAATGATGCACCAAGCTCAAAGAAAACATCTCTGCAAGCTGACTGAGAAAACTGAGAGTAATGGCAGTGAGTAGTACACTTCACAAGAACATGGAAAGATGAACTCAAATAATCATGAAAATGAAAGTATATTGCTTGTACAATACAATGACTTACTGATACATATGTGTGCCTTGTAATCACACCTTGATATGGCATAAAGCTCAGCTCTTGGAGGTCTTCACATAGGTCTCTCTAACCACGACTAAAACTGCCATCTATTTATAGTTGAGTTTGGGAGGCTAACTTCCCTCAATCACTCTCCAATCAATCAATGATTGATTTGATTCTCTACCTACCACAAATCACGAATTCGTGGCTCCTCTTTCCATTCTTGATCAAGTGGACTCAACCACTTAAGATTCTCTTACTTTTACATTAAGTAAACTCTTCAAAAGTTACAAGAGGTAGTTCACAAGTGAACTTTACATAGTCTTCTTTTTAAAGCTTCCTAAGACTTTGTGAGACTCAAGCCAATACTTAGGCTTGTCATAGACTTGCTCTAGTAGCGATGGCTACTTCGGCTCCAGAATCTAAGATGGCTTTCGTGGTGTAGCCCTGATGGGTTATTGGAAGATAAGTGTTACCTTCCTCTCCTTCACTTACATCTCCGATCTTTTCTATGGGTATCTCTGGTACCTTCTTGTGTAATCCTATCTGAGAGGAAGTAGTAGCAAGCTCAGGGAATTGATTTGCTACATGTTTCCACAGTTCTGGTTTTACCTTCAATAACTCCTCTAGAGTGAGATTACACTGTACTTTAGTGTTCTTGATCACTTCCGTGTTTCTTGGGATTACTGATTCTTCATTCCTCACTATTATCGTGGGTGCTCTCATACTAATAGACTTTGCTTCCCAAGGTCCTGTGAACTGAGGTAATTCTTGTAAAGAATTGGATTCAAAACCCGTGTGTTCACTCAATTGCTCTTTCTCTACATCATCGTAAATAGAGGGGATATCTTGGGGAAATTGTTCCTGCAAGTTGTCTATTTCTTGAATAGGAGGATGGGTTCCTTGTTCTTTTCTCCACTTCTCTTCTTGTATTTCTTTCAAAAATTCATGTGAGTATCTATGTATGGAAGACAGATTGTCTTGATTCTCTGTATTGGGTACTTGAGACAGGGATGGTGCATTTCTTTCCTATGTCTCTAGGATGATAGGATTCCTATACTGATCCTTTTTCTCTTTGCTTTCTATCAAGTATTCTAGCCTCTCCATTAGTCCTTGAAAGTGTAGTTCCGGTTTTGCCATGTTATTCCAATTTAGATATCTAGAGGCTTTGAACAAAGCTTGTGCTAATTCTACCATCTTCATGCAAAGTTTAGTCCTCTCTATTTCTAAGTCTGCTCGAGGGTAGTTCTTACTCATTTCAGCTACTTGAGGTCCTTCTTTTATTCCAGCCTGATATGCACGAAACATCATGTCTAGGTTTTCTGGTATGGGTTCTGCTAGAACTGATCCTGATTTTTGAGCTGGGTTTTCTTGATTCAATTCTTGTGAAGTCAATTCTAGGATTTTGGCTCTAGATTCCTTTAAACTTCCTTCCAACTCAGTTATCTTTTTACTCCATTTTCTCTTAATTCTTTCTCTAGAATTTTTCCAAGATTTTGTCTTTTTACTGCTAGACTCTACAACTTCACTACTTCCGGCTATTTTCTCCTGATTAAGCTGTTGGTTCTGTAAGAGCGCCTCGGCTCTTGTTATAGCTTGAATAGGCACGTATGTAGGGTTGGATCCATCCGCGTTGTTTACAATACCTATCACGTTGATCGGTGTCACATTTGAAGCATTAACTGGGTTCTTAGGACAATCTTTGATTATGTGCTCTTTACCACAATCGGCACAAAAGCCTTGTATGTTATAATACTGTGACTGCCCTGCTATCGGAGGATGTGGGCAATCTTTTATGAAATGATCTCCTTGGCACCTAAAGCATGGTCCTCTAGGGCCTTGTGGTCTTTGCTGTCTCAATTGGGGCCGCGGATTCGGGTTTGTGTACATCACATTAGCATAGTCGGGCTCCCAACTAGGTTCCACTGGTGGACTATCGTAATGATATGTCTCTACGTGTTCTGGTGACTCCGTGTAATAAGCGGGTGGACTATCTATATGAGTAGAGTCAAAACTGTTTGAGTTTGGGTCACTCTCTGTGATCAAAGGTGAAGAAGGCACTAAGGCCCTACTTAGGTTCTCTTCTGCAGCAACGTATTTGACAGAGATGACATTCGTTGGTGGGGGTGGCTGCTGAGCTAAGACAGGTTGAGGTCTTTGTTGTGCCTGATACGGGTAGTTCTGAGGAGGCCTATAGTAATAAGGTTGAACATTGTATTGGCCTTGATACCTACCTGGCTGCGGGTATGCTTGCGGGTAGTTCTGTCTCACTGCTTGTTTGTTGTATGGGCAGTCTTGAGCCGTGTGATTTGTGTATCTTCTCTCAATAGTACAGTATTGGCCACTAGGGTTGGCTTGTGGTTGTGTTGCATTGGGGCACACATTTGCCAAATGATTTCCACCACAAGTGTAACAACGTATGTTAGTTGTTAACTTGGGCATCTGTTTACTAGAAACTCCTAGTTTCTGGGCCACTTTTTCTGCTAGGTCCTCTATCGAGTTAGAAAATTTTGTGGATGCTAGAGAAGAACAATCCGAGTCCTTATAGACCTTTGAGAGTTCCAACTCGTCTCCTAAGTTATCCTCAATGTCTATACATATTCTTACACACTGCTCTAGCGTTCTGGGTTCTTTTAAGTACACATAGGAGCGTAGTTTAGAGCTCAACAAGCCGTCTAGAAACAATGACACTTGCTTGGCTTGTGAGGGTAGCTCTTGCATAGGACACCTCTCAACATATTGTCTAAACCTACGTCCTGTGAGTCTAACTGTTTCTTGAGGGGTCTGTTTGAAACTATGAATCAACGAAGACGTGTCATGTCTAATCCCACTTTTAGAGAATTCAGTGATGAATGACTCTAAAAAGTGATGGATATCTCTAAAGTGCCTTTGTTGCAATGGTTGGAACCAAGTTAAAGTGGTATTCTTTAACGTTAGTCCAAATGCATTATATTGCGTGAACATGTCTTTGACTTGTTCTGCTCTTAGTACTTGCTTAAATTCCGCTACATGGTCATAGGGATCTCCTATCCCATCAAAATAATTTTTCATGGACTTAACTAATTGAGTGGGTCTTAATATTCTTGCGTGTTCACGTGGTCTAGGTAGAGGAAAATCATCTCTACCACCTAGCATTCTTTGTCTTTCCACTCTGTCCGTGTCTATGGTCGTTCTATCTCTTCCTATGGGATGATTGAAGCTTACTTCCGGTCTTTCTTTGTTCTTTTCTCTTTGCATGCCATGGGCTGAGGATGTTCCTGCCCCTTGTTGGCTCGCGTTTACGTTTGCTCGAGATGGAGGGAATACTAAATCACCTCTCCATGTGTATGTGTTTCTAGCATGGTCAGGCACCACAAAGACTCTTTCTGAAGTCTCATCCAGGTATACAACCTTTCCAGGTGTATCCGGGTCCTTGAACTCGTAGATTATAATGGAGTATACCTCACTAGGTTGTTCCGTTTTGTATCTCCAAAAAGCTTCATCAGTTTCTTTATTTACAAATAGCTCTATGCTTCTGTTGTCCTGAGGGGTCCAATCTAGAACTAGTACTCGTGTCAGTACAGATTTCCCTCTAGGTGTTCTTGGTTCTTCTAATGGTTCCTTTCCTTGAGATCTCGCTTCCGTCTCTAATTGAATCACGCCAAACTCATTCGTATTGTTTGGCTGCGTACTTAAGATGTACATCGTTCCTTCCTTATCTATGTACGCGTCTCTCTCGAATTTCACCACTGGACGTTCCAATCCAATGGGTTGATCGGGTTGTGCATTTGCACCACTTGTCTTCGCAAACCATCCTCATAGATGCGAGCACCTAAGCAGTTGGTTCGGAGAAACTCTAGTTGAGTCCTATAGGGTCCTTCAGGTCTTTCTAAATATGCAACATTTGACCCTCCTTCTGTTCTTTCTGTGCTAAATGCCATTTCTGATTCACTCGTATCTGAGCTCTCGTAGGGATAACTAGTGTTCAATTGTTGAGCCCATGATCGTGCAGTAGTTCCTACACTTGCCTTTGATGATCTAAAGCTTCGTCGGTCTGACTTACCTATGTGTTTGCCCGATCTAAGGTTCATTAATTTTCTTCCTTGCACACTCAGTACACGCTCAGATCGTCAATGGTTCTTTGATCTTTACTTGATTCTTTTTAAATTTCTTTAGATTCTTGTCTTAATGTATGCGTCAGGAATTCGACTTTCTGTGGTACTTTGAGTTCTCGTTCCGTCAGACTTATGTTCTTTCCTTTAGGTTTTCGTATCACACACCCTTATCTTGAGTCTTAGACTTGATAAATTTAGTCTCTTGAACTTGAGGCGTTCCTATCCTCTTGAATCCACAATGCTAATGTTTATCCTAAGCAAAAAATTGACTGAGGGGGCTGAGTAATCTTCCAACCTCGAGTCAGCTTTTCTGGTTGCTCTGATGCCCAAGAAGCCGCGCTTCCCAAGCTTTATGCCCTTCACTGCCTTGCTTTGGTTGCCCTTGATTGCCTTTGCTAGACCTGGAAAAATCCAATATTAGACCAATATCACAATGGATGATCAAGCACCTAAGTTTATACACTTTTAAGTCCCTTAACCTTTGGCAACTTTTCTTCCAAAGCCCCCTTCCTTTCCTAGTCCCAACTATGTCAACCTCAAAAATATCCTCTCAAAAAGTCAATGTATTCTTTTTGAAAAAAACAGTTGGGGTCACGTAGTACTCGTAAAGACCTTTCTAACGAGCTAATAAGCTCCAAAAACGGACTTCGGATGAAAAAGATATGAGCGTTCAGGCTCTCGGGGGTAAAAACTGACTAACAAGTTTTTCTCCAAATATGAGCTAAGGGTCTCCTATGAGTCTAATCACCCAAAAATTTCCCAAAAATAGCCCCAAAATTGGCCAAAAATTGAAACCCTAAAATTTGCGTTTGGGGTGAGCAATCGCGATGGTCTGAGATGATCGCGATGGTCTGGGACCGTCGCGATGGTCTAGGCGAACCGTCGCGATGGCGTGATGTGCGAACCGTCGCGACGGTCTGAAGTGGACGGTCGCGATGGTTCGATTGAGTGAACAATCACGATGGCGTCAGTCAACGGTCAACGTGAACCGTCGCGATGGTCATAGGTGCGATGGCATGAGCCAATCGCGATGGTCCAAATTTTGAGCTGTCGCGATGGTGTAAGGGTCTCGTCGCGATGGCGTGGCTAGTGAGCAATCGCGATGGTCTAGCTTGCCACGTGGCACTATCGAGGCGATGGCATGGGCCAATCGCGATGGCGTGGGGTCGACGGGATCGTCGCGATGGTCCAAGTGAACCGTCGCGATGGCTCAAGTGAGCCGTCGCGATGGTGTGAGACCGTCACGATAGTCCGGCCGAGCCGTCGCGATGGCGTGAGCCAATCGTGATGGTGTGACACAATCGCAATGGTCTGAGCCAATCGCGATGGTCCACCAAAGTGTGAATTTTTGAAATGCAGCAATGGATTCCTAGAGGCGCAAGGGTCGCCTACACGCCCATGAACTCGCTTACCTCAAATTCCGAACTTGGAAGACCATCGCGATGGTCTGACACAGTCGGCAATTTCTGACAGAAAGTGATTTTCTTACCTTCTTGCAGCCTTCCTGGTGCACTGGAGCTCTGTACCTGCAAGAAAACTCAAAAACACACAAGTACACACAAGCACAAAAGCTCTCTCTCTCTCTCTCTTGCACATGCACAAATGAGGGGAAATGAGGAGAATGGGTGGATATGGTGAATTTTTTGATTTTTTTTGGAGTTGGAGATGATGATGTGGTGATGAAGATGGAGTGTGGGGGAGGTGAAAAACACTAAAAACTAACTAAAAACAACAAAAACTGTAATTTTTACCTTCCAATGCCACTTCTTGCTATACTCTTACCATCACACATTCGTCCTAGACTCGATCCCTGGCAACGGCACCAAATTTGGTGTTGCTCTAGCACAATGGTGAGAACCACGTTAAGAAGCTCCACCTCCTTAATGTCAATCTGTGGAAGAGATAGGAGTGATATGAAGATCGTGAATGTGAGATGAAGTGAGAGTGAAGGTGAGAAGCATAGAGATGCACACACACATACACACACACTACGAAGAGACAAGCAAGACACAATGGAAGGTGAGAAATCAACTCTATTGCTCAAGATCTCAATTACAAGCTCAAAATAGCTCTAAGCTCACACTAACCAACCTCAAAAATGAGCTCTCTAGCTCTTTTTATAGATTCTAGACTAGTTTTGACCGGTTTCACATCTAGTGACCGGCATAGTTAAAAAATAGGTCCTATGCGCTATTTGAGAGGGTAAACGGTGTCTAAAAATAACCAAAATTGATACGCTCATTCTACCTAAGCTCCTCAAGCTCGAGGACTCCTCGGCTTGCACAAAATGGAGCAAGAAATTAAGAAAAGGGTTTTTCTATATTACATATGTTACAATAGTGATAAAAATCAATGTTGGAGGTTTTTGAAAAGTATTTTAAAACATAATTCTTTGAAAAAATTGATTCGATTGACTCCCTGATCTGCCTTTACATGCGTCCGCGTCTTCTATGCCTCTGGCTACTGCCAACAATTGTGACCCCCAAGTGCTGCAACTACAAGGAGTTGGTTCCCCAATCTTGTACTATTTGCAGTTTTCATAGGAAGGGTCTTCCTAAGATCATCTCATAGACATTATTTTTGCCAAAGTCACATATAGCAAAGGTATGTTCAAAGTCTATCCCACAAGTGGTTAGAGTTATCTCTTCTAGCAATACTAGAGGTCTTTCAACATGGCCTTCAACAATTTGAAGCTTCATTCTAGTTGGTCTTAATGCGGGTTTGCCCCATTGCTTCCACAAAGAGGTGGTTGCAATAGCAACACCAACACCTGAATCTAGGATAGCTTTGGTTGTGTAACCTTGGTAGGTGATTAAAAGATAAGTATTACCTTCTTCACCTTCACTCATGTCTGCTAGATTTGTCTAGAGGTATCTCTAGTATTTTTTGCTTAGGGCCTGCTTTTGACACATTGGAACCAAGTTCTGGAACTTGATCCACCACATGATTTCATAACTTGGGTTTACTTTGAGTAGCTCTTCTATGGTGAGATGAAACTGAACCTTAGTGTTCTTCAGGACATCAGTGTTCCTTGGAACCACTGAGTCTTCATTTCTTACCAATATTGTGGGCACTCTGATCTGGAGAGATTCAGATTCCCGTGGGCCTGTGAATTGAGGCAACTCTTGTAAATAATTAGATTCAAAATCTAATCTTTCATCTTCTTGTTGCTCTACTTGGTCTCCGTATATAGATGGAATGTCTTAGGGAAATTGATCATGAAGGCCATCAATCTCAGGGTTAGGAGGGGGATTACCATTCTCCTTGGCCCATTTCTCTTCTTGTATTTCCCACAAGAATTCCTGAGAGTATTCTTGAATTGAAAGAGGTGTTCCACCATCCATGGAATCAAGAACATAAACTTTTGTTGGTGGTGAGCTTTCTCTTTCAACAACTGGTTGAGTCTGTGGAGGTAAAGAAAGTTACAGCTTGTTTACCAACTACTCTAATCTTTATAGTAAGCCCTGGAAATGCAAACCCAATTTGATAGAATTTGTTTAATTGAACAATTGATTGGTCTCAAGCATAGCCTGAGCTAGTTCTACCATTTTTATGCACATTTTTGTCCGTGCAATCTCTAAATATGTCGTTGGCCCTTCTTGAAGTCAATCCTGATAGGCCTTGAACATCATGTCCAAGCCTTCTCGGGTTAGATATGCGAGAATAGACCCTGGTTGCGGTCTATTTACAATGGGTGGTGGGGTGGAATGAGGTGGAGTGGATGGAGTTTCAGCATGCGAGGGTGTTTGAGAGACAATGTCTTCTATTTTTGTTTTTGCGTGTGTTAGGCTTTCTTCTAGTTCAGATATCTTTTTATTCCACTTGCGATTGGCCTTCTCCCTAGTATCCTTCCATGTTCTTGTTTTCCTTTTACTAGGCTCTCTTGATTCACTTGACTCTGATTGTTCAACTAGTTTACCTTGTTTTAATGCTTGTGCCCTAGTAATTGCCTATATAGGAGCCACATTACTGCTACTAGCACTTGAATCCACAACTAAGCCTACCACATTAATCGGTGTAACCTTGGGCACACTAGAGGGGTTCCTTGGACAATCTCTTGGGAGATGTTCTTTGTCGCACTCAGGACAAAAGCCTTGTATTGTGATGTTTTGTCCTTGTCCTAGAGTCGATGAGTGGGGGACATTCACGAATGAAATGGTCACCTTGACATCAAAAACATGGTCCTCTAGGGGCTTGTGGCCTTACTTGCCTCAATTGGGGCCTGGGGTTAAGATTCGTGTAAATGATATTGGAGTATTTTGGCTCCCACTTTTGTTCCATAAGTGGTGTCTCGTATTGATAGGAATAAGCCTCACTATGCTCTCGTGACTCTGTGTAATAAGCTTATGAACTATCTTCATGGGTTGAACTATGAGCATAAGAGTCATTTTCTAAGACCAATGGGGTCATTGGTACCAATGCTCCTGTTGTGAAAACTCCTTCCTAGAGTATAGCATCCACTAGAGAGTGAGTGAGTACGTATCCACCCATCCAACTCCACCCATATATATACCAAAGGTCCAAGACTTGCATGTCTTAATTTTTAGCCATGTGCCCTTCCAAGTGTCCTTCATGTGGATACTTTCCAAAGAGAATCACATGGCTTCTATTTCAATTGAAGTCTTTCTTTCACGTACGAGTCAAGGTGTCACTTGGGAGAAGCTTCTCCCAAGACTAAGGTTTTATTCTCTTAGGTTAATTTCCTAAGGTAACAAACCCTCCAATTGAGACTTCTATGAAATAAAACCTCAAGGGTTAAATCCAAGAAACATAGGTTCCTTTTGGAGGGTCTAACCCATGATTTATACAACAGCTCTATTAGGGTTTTCCTTTGCCATTGCATACTTAACTAGAATCACATTCATGGGAGCTAGCGGTTGGTTTCCTAGGACTAGTTGTGGCCTATATGGTGCCTGATACTATTGTTGTGGCTTATAATATGGCTGTTCATACTAGTTCTGATACCTACCCTATTGATAAGGTTATTGATAATTTTGTTTAACAGTCTGCATATTGTAGGGACAATCTTGAGCCATGTGGTTTGTGTATTTTCTCTCAATGGTGCAATATGGAGCATTAGGGTTTCCTTGGGGCGGAGCCATCATTGAAAAAACATTAGCCATTTGGTCTCCTCCACAGTTTAACATCGCTTCAATGAGGTGAACCTTGATGTTTGTCTATTTTGAACTCCTAGCTTCTTGGCAACCTGCTCAGCTATCTCATCTATCTTAGTGGAGGTTCTTGAGGTAGGAATAGTAGAATAGTTAGAGTCCTTATAGAGTTTGGACAATTCTAGTTCCTCACCCAAGTTGTCTTCTATGTCAATGCACATCTGCACACACTCTTCTATGGATCTAGGCTCTTTCAAGTACACATATGATCTTAACTTGGTGCTCAGTAAGCCATCTAAAAACAAGGCCACTTGTTTGGCTGGTGTGGGTAACTCTGGAATAGGGCATCTATCTAAGTACTATGTGAACCATCTTCCTACAAGTTGCATTGTTTTTTGGGGTGTTTGCTTGAAGCTGTGGATCAACGATGGTGTTATGCCTGATGCCACTCTTGAAAAATTATACAATGAATTCCTCTAGCAGTTGACATATGTTTCGGTAATTGTGACTGTTCAGGGGTTCAAACCAAGCTAAGGAAGTACCCTTGAGGGTCAAACCAAATGCCTCGAACTGGGTGAACAAGTCCTTGACCTGTTCAACTCCTAACACTGGTTTGAACTTGGCCACATGATCATAAGGATCTCCGAACCCATCGAAGTAGTTCTTCATTGCCTTAACCACTTAAGAAGGTATAAGGGTTCTTGGGTGATCTCCTAGTTTAGGCAATGGAAAATCATGTTCATCTCTTTGATGCCTTTGTGCTCTATGTCTCTCTCTTTCAGGTCTTTCACCTTCAAGTCCCAATCTGTCTCTGCCCACCGTGTGTGCAAAAGTTACCTCGAGTCTCTCTCTTCTTCATTCTTGTTGTGCTTCATGAGCCTGTGATGATCCTGCTCCTTGGAGGCCATGGGAAGTATTGGATCTTGGTGAGGGAAAATTGACTCACCTTGCCAAGTGTATGCATGCCTATCATGCTCTGTTATTGAGAACATTCTTTTCGAGGTGTTATCTAGGTAGACAACTTTGCCTGGTGTCTCCGGATCTTTGAACTCATAGATGGTGACTATTGGGCTGGGTTGATCTGGCTTCAATCTCAAAAAGGCTTCCTTTTTTTCTCTATTCAAGAATAGTTCTATGCTTTTGTTGTCTTGAGAGATCCAGTCTGGAGTGATCGCTCTGGTCAAAAGTGACTTACCTCTAGGAGTCTTGGGTTCTCTTCCTACATCTAATTGCTCTCGTTCTTGGGAATAACATTTCCAAACTCGTCTGTCCTGTCTAGTAAGTTGGTGACCACACACATGGTTCCTTCCTTATCAATGTATGAACCCTCTTCGAACTTGACCACTCTTCAAACTTGACCACTAGGTTTGGAGTTTTGAGTTGGATCACTGATTGCCTCAGGCCATCCTCATAGATGCATGCACCTAATTGGTTGGTCCTTATATACTCCAATTGTGTCTTATAGGGACCTTCTGGTGTCTGTAAATAGGCAGTACCTGAGCTATGTGTGGGTCTTTCCATGTTGAAGGACATTTCTAAATCACTTGTGTCCAAACTTAGCACATCGGGATAACCACTAAGTTGTTGTGATCAAGACCTAGCTATATGGTTGACACTAGCATCAGAGGATTTTATGCTTTGTCTATCCTTGCATAGGTGTCTACCAGATCTCAGGTTCATAAGCTTTGTCTTCTAGTCCCAATTTTCCCTTTGTATTGCTCACAATCCTTTTGATCCCCCTTGGTTTCCTAGTCCCACTAGAGGGTCAACTTCTCAGGTTCATAAGCTTTGTCTTCTAATCCTAATTTTTCCTTTGCATTGCTTGCAATCCTTTGGAGCCCCCTTGGTTTCCAACGAACTGAAAATCACAACAAACAGATTTTGTATGAGAAAGTTATGCGAGTCCAAGGGTCTAGGGGTTGAAAGAGGTAACATGACCTCTCTAAGATTACTTCAAGACAGACGATACATGATACTTAGGAAGTATCGGTGATACTTGGGAGCAATGATACACAATACTTGAGCCCGGATGATACATGATATCTGAACTAAGCGATACACGATACTGGGAATTCAACGATACATGATACTTGTCTTTGGACGATACACGATACTTTAGCTAGACGATACACGATACACAGGAGAGATGATACATTACTTGGTTTTAGACGATACATGATACTTAAGTGTGCAACAATACACGATACCATATTTTCACGATACAATACTTGAACTACCACGATACACGATACTGACCTTTGGCGATACACAATAATTGGGAGGTATTGCAACACACGATCAACCGATACACAATACATGATACATGATACACAATACTTGGGGAGCGACGATACATGATACTTGGATGGGTCGTGATACACAATACTTCGGCAGTATCGGATACACGCTCAGGTGATACACGATACACGATACTCAACCCGATGATACATGATACTTGTTTAGTATCATGATACACAAGGAGTGAGGTATCGACGATACACGATACTTGCCAAGTATCGCGATACAAGGGAATTCAGGTATCATGATACCGGAACTCAATTGACCACGATACTTTGACTTTTTGGAGTCCAAATTCAAACTTTTTTGCAAATATTTGTACCTTATGTTCTCCTTGTCACTCCTATGTGCCTGTAGATGCAAAGGTTCTCTCCAAATTCAAGATATAGCCCTCGCAATAGTTCACACATGTCCTCTCATGCCCATGATTGTTTGCTCAAATTTTTGGTGTTTTGAGAGTGTTTCAAGAGGTTTTCTTCAGTGTTTAAACTCTGAACTTCCTCTACGCTTCTTGCTCACAGCCACAAGTGAAAAAGAAGGTGAACGTACATGCGAAAGATGAGAAAATCTGAGGAGACGAAGATGGCAGGAGGTGGTGATGGTGATGATGATGAAGATGGAGAAAAAAATAAGAAACTAAACAGAAAATGATGACTTTTTTACCTTCCAATGTCGCTACTCTACATCTTACCATCACATGCTCGTCCCCGAAGCTCTCTCCCCGAAAAGGGTGCCAAATTTGGTGTCACTCTAGCACAGTGGTAAGTACCAATGTGAGGAGATCAACGTCATAAATGTCAATCCATGGAGACATGAGGACTGGTATGAAGACCGTGAGCAAGTGAAGGCACAAGTGCATGAGGGAAAGCACACAAGCATGCACACACATACACACACACACACATGTGCACACAAGGTAAGAGCAAAGAGAGGAACAATGGAAAGCTTCGATTACAAAAGAACTCTCTTACAAAAGCTGAAATCTCTAACGAGCTAACTGTTGAAATATCAAGCTCAACATGTGATGATCCAGGATAACACATACTAGTTTTTTGTTTCTCTGACATGTATAGTGGTCACACCGGTATGTGTCGGGGATACTTCATTGAGCTTTATTAGATTTATCTACCGAGAGTGATGACACATTTTTTCCTTGCCAGCTCACTCATTTGTGCACATTATGTTTTTCCTTATGTACTGATCCTTATATATTGCACTTGTTGTATTGTTGTTTTTTAGGTCATTCTTGTACATTCCTTTTTATGTAATAGAAGAAGAAGAAGAAGATCATTCTTCCTTGCCTCAATCTATGTGTGTGCTTCTCTTTGAGAGTGAGAGTGTGTGTGTGAGCTCTCTTCCTTATCTCCTTCCTCATGACATGGTATCATAGCCAATGTGAGTGTAGAGAGCTCGTGGAGAAGGCAACGGTGAAGAGTACGCAACAAGGCATGGAGAAAACGTGATTCACAAACGACCTCCATTTGCTACAAAAATCGGCATGAAGGTAGAAGACCTCAAAATATTTCCGTGAGTTATCCCTTTAGGGTCACTTGTTTTTGTCAGATCGAAGTTTCGAAGCCATTTCGACCTCCGTTTCAAGCCCGCAAGGTGAAGCCCACAAAAAAACTAGGTCAGTTTCAGAAACTGTAACTTGCATTCTGTTCGGCAAGAATCATATATTCAAGATCCAGAATTTAAAGCGATTTTATGTACTATTGATACACAAAAACTATGTTTTTCTGAGATCGAACTGCCACGTCATGTGCGGCAGTGTTCAAGCAGAAGTGCTGCTTGTAGTGTTTTGCAGTGTGGTGAATTGCTGTAGAAATGGCAAACACAAATGGAATGAGTCAGCTTATGAGAGATAAGCTGGACAAGAACAACTTCCATGCTTGGAGATTCAAAATGAAGAATTTCTTGATGGGAAAAGGCTACTGGAAGTACATCAAAGGAGAGAATGAAAATGCTCTGCAGTTACCAGAAAGGAATTGGATTGCAAATCAGGTAAGAGCATATGCGGAATGGAATCAAGGAGCACGAAAGGTAATGTACTGGCTATCTGTTAGCATACACGATAGCATGATTGGACACATACAAGATGCCAAGACTCCAAAAGAGGCTTGGAACAGTTTGGTCACATTGTATGAGATCAATACAAAGGCACGAAAATTGCAACTCAAGAACGAGCTGCATACATTGGAGAAGAAGAACATGTGGGTAAGTGACTACACCTTAAAAATCAAAAGCATATGTGAGTCACTTGCATCTATTGGCGTGAATGTAGATGATGATGATAAGGTGGAAGTGTGTCTTCATGGTTTAGGAGCTGCATATAAGCAGTTTAGAACTTCCATACAGATCAGGGAAAATACTCCGAATTTTGTTGATCTGGTATCTATGCTGATTATTGAAGAAAAGAATCTTGGTGAGGATTCAAACTCCCAAGGAAAGCCTAGTTTTGAGTAGGTATTCTACTCTAGAAGAGGAAGAGGTAGAGGTTTCGAAAGTGGAAGAGGAAACAATAACCAAGACCAAGGTCAACAACAAAATCATGCAGGAGGAAGAGGATAGTTTCGAGGTAGGGGGAGCCAAAGAGGTCGCAGAAATTTCCAAAGAAATGATTCATGTAATGATAGTAAAATATGTTGGAATTGTGGTAAACCTGGATACTTTGAACATGATTGCAGGTTGAAGAACCAAAATAACAGAAGGCAACAAAACAACTATGCATCCACAAGTGTAGATGATTTTGAGAAGCTGTTTATGGTTCAACATCACATGATGAATGCAATGTCTGCTGGTGTTTCAAAATCGAATGATAATGTATGGTATGTTGATTTAGGTGCTTCAAATCACATGACCGGTCATGCGGAATGGTTTAGTACTTTGCAAAAATTGCCAGTTCTTGGATATGTTGAAACAGGTGATGAGACATCACATCCTATTGAGCATACAGGAAACATAGCACTATCTATGGAGGATGGAAAGGTAAAACATCTTGCTGATGTGCTGCATATTCCAAATTGTTGGCAGATGAAGCAAGTACGAGCATACATGAAGATCTAGCACTAAGGCAACCCATTAAATTTTTCCAAACCTTACACCATGTTAAAAGTGATTCTCATCATTGAAAACCCTTGTAAATATCGTTTCACCTTTTTGTAGCTCCATTTTGTACAAGTCCTCGAGCTTGGGGAGCCTTAGAAGTAGTGGCCTGCCAATTTTCATATTTTTTAGATCTCGTTTGAGCCCTCGAATAAGCCCTGGAACCTAATTTTTAACTAGGCCGGACACTAGGTCTGGACAGGGCCAAAGCTAGTCAAAAACTATAAATAGAGCTAGAGAGCTCATTTTTGAGGTAGCTTCTTGTAGTTTTGAGCTTGTATGAGAATTTGGTTGCAATAGAAGTGATTCCATTGTCTTACTCTCCTTGTTCTTGCTGTGTGTGTGCGTGTGTGTGTATGTGTGTGCATGTTAGTGTGCTTCGCACTCACACATTTGTGCCTTCACTTGCTCGAGGTCTTCATACCATCCTCATGTCTTCCCGGATTGACATAAAAGGAGGTGTTACTCATCACTGAGCTACACCAAATTTTGGCACCGTTGCCGGGGATTCGAGCTTTGAGGACGAGCGTGTGATGGTAAGACGTAGAGAGGACGCGTTGGAATGGTAAGTAGTAGGTAAATTTCTGATTTTTCTCCATCTCCATCTCCATCTTCATCTCCACCTTCATCTCCTTCTCCACCTTATATTCTCATTTCCAAACCATTTCCTCATTTGCTTTGTGCGAGTTTGAGAGAGAGCGAGTGTGTGTTCTTGCTTGTGTGTGTTTTTTTGCATGTTTCTTGCAGGTTGCAGCTCCATCATCATCTCCAGCAAGCTCAGCAGGTACGGATTTTGTTTGCGCAAGCCCCGAGGCGTCGAGCTCGAGCTATCGCGACACTCCGAAAACTTCACCCGATCACGATTCTGAGTGCACCACGACACTGCGTAGGCCTAGAGCTCCTAGGATCACTAGACAGAATAGCAAAATTCACCATAACCCGACCTATCGCGACACCTCGAAGTATCGCGATACCCACGACTTATCGCGACACCTCGGAGTATCACGACACACCGACCCCACCTATCGCGACACCTCGGAGTATCGCGACACTCCCAAGTATCGCGACACCTCGACCTATTGCGACACTCCCAAGTATCGCGACACCCCGACCTATCGCGACACCTCGGAGTATTGCGACACTCCCAAGTATCGCGACACCTCGACCTATCGCGACACTCCCAAGTATCATGACACCCCGACCTATCACGACACCTCGACCTATCGCGACACTCCCAAGTATCGCGACACCCTGACCTATCGCGACACCTCGACCTATCGCGACACTTCCACCTATCGCGACACACCGACCCGACCTATCGCGATACACGGCCTTAACGCATGAAAATTTTAGAGTGAATTTTTGAGTGAATTGAGGTATATTTGGGCTTAGTTTTAGACACATTGGGATAACATTAGAGCCTTAGGAGTGGGCAAAAGACCTAGAAACCAGAGAGGGATCTCCTGAACCCTGAGAGCCTGTTTTGACCCCTAAGTGCCTGATTGGTCATAACTTCACCATACGAACTCTGATTGATGAGATTTTGGTCTCGTTGGAAAGCTTGTTGAGAATCCTACGTGGACCTTGACTGGTTTTTGTAAGAATCATACATGGAGTTTTAGAACATGTATTTTTAAGTTGACCATTAGGTGGAACTAGGTAGTCATAAGATTTTGGGGGATCAGTGAGTTACTCCAAGGGGGGTCCATAATTGCTGATATGTGTCTTTCAATTCATTGTGGTAAATGAGCTATATTAACTTGTGAAATGTTGCAGGAACATTGTGTGCACTCAAGGTATTCCAAGGGAGGCTAGCAAGGGTGAGTACCAAGCTTGGAGAAGGCTTCCTGGGCTGGTGTAGAAGTCTGAGCAACCAGAGTATTGAGGTTGGGAGTTCTCTCAACCCTCCTTTGTCAATTCCTAGCCTAGGCTAAGTACGACTTAGGTGTGGTAATTAATTAGGTCAGCGTCAGGCACAAAATAAGTCTAAGAGAACTAATCAACCAAGTGCAAGCATTAAGTAGGACTTAAGTGCGAAAACCCTAAGGAAAAAAAGTAAACTTGAATCAATCAATTATCAAGTGCGAAATTCACTTAAGTATTCCGGACGCCGAGACATCAGACAAGTTCATAAACATAATAATCAACTAAAAAGAACAAAGTGATTGGTGCAAAATAACCGGCAACGAGAGTGTACTTGGGACCAAAGGGGGTAGATAAACCAGGCATATGAACCTTAGGTCAGGCAGACACTTAGGCCGAGACAGACAAAGCCTTAGATCTTCTGAAGCTAGTGTCAATCACACTGCTAGGTCTTGGGCCCAGCAGTTGAGTGATTACCCATACACTCCACGATCAGAAACAAGTGATTCTGAAATGTCCTATCACATGGAGAGACCAGTAGGTAGTTCAGGGGTGGCTTATCTAGAAAAGCCAGAGGGACCTTACAAGACTCAATTGGAATACATCAGGACTAATCGTCTAGGTGCTCGCATCTACGAAGACGGACTGAGAAGATCTGTGGTCCAGATTAAGAACCCCGATCAACCCCATGGACTAGAACACCCGGTAGTGAAGTTTGAGAATGGAGCATACCTAGATAAAGAGGGGACTATATATGTAGTCACCACTCTTCCTGATAGAACTGATGAGTTTGGAAATGTGATTGCGGAGACCGACATGGGTGATATAGAGCAAGGGAATTTAGAGAGAGAGCCAAGAACTCCCCGTGGTAAATCTGTCTTGACCAGGATCATGACTCTAGAGTGGATCCCACAGGATAATAAAAGCATAGATTTGCTTTTAAACCGAGAAACCGATGAGGCCTTTTGGAGATATAAACCTGCTCACCCTCAAGAAGTGAGTGCTCTCACAATCTATGAGTTTAAAGACCCTGACAGCCCAGGCAAAGTAACATACCTAGACAATACATCAGAGAGAATCTTCATGGTCACCGAGCATAGCAGACATGCCTACACATGGAAGGGTGAATTTGTTTTTCCCCAACCACGGTCTAATGTGTCCTATGGTCACCAAGGAGTCGGGACCTCCCAGGCTCATGGAGCTCAAGGAGATAGAAGTAGAGATAGACCTGAAGTAAGCTTTGCCAACCCCCAGGGAAGAGAAAGAAGGAGAACGGGGACGGATAGAGAAGAAACCGAGAGATTTAGAGACCCAAGGAACCAAAGAAATGCTGATGATTTTCCTTTGCCAAGGCCGAGAGAACACACTAGGACTCTGAGGCCAACTCAACTAGTGAAGTCCATGAAGAATTACTTCGATGGCACTGGAGACCCTTATGACCATGTGGCAGAATTTAGGCAAGTCTTGAAAGCTGAACAGGTAGACGATCTATTCACACAATATAATGCTTTTGGTCTAACCCTTAGGAACACTGTCCTTACGTGGTTTCAACCACTGAACGAGAGGCATTTCAGAAACATAGACCAGCTCCTAGAAGCATTTATCATTGAGTTTTCTAAGAGTGGTATAAGGCACAACACTTCCTCACTAATTCATAGCTTCAAGCAAACACCTCAAGAGACGGTCAGGCTAGCAGGAAGACGGTTTAGGCAATACCTAGAGAGGTGCCCGATGCCTGAGTTACCCACACCAGCCAAGCAAGTGGCTTTGTTCTTAGATGGCTTGTTAAGCACCAAGCTTAGATCATATGTGTATTTAAAGGACCCCAGAACTATAGAAGAATGCGTGTGCATGTGCATAGACATTGAGGATAATCTAGGCGAGGAGTTAGAGCTATCAAAAATCTATAAGGATTCGGATAGCTCTAGTAGTCTCACATCTGGTCAGCCCACATCCATTGAGGAACTTGCCGAGAAGGTAGCTTAGAAACTAGTTAGCAAACAAATTCCAAGATTTGCCCCAGTTAAGCGGTGCTACACTTGTGGAGGTGACCATATGGCAAATGTATGTCCCATTATGGCCCAACCCCAGGTGAATCCTAGTAGCCAGTACTGCACCATAGAGCGAAGGTACACCAACCACACTGCACAAGACTGCCCATATAACAAACAAACTGTAAGGCAATGTTGATGTATGAAACACCACAAGAAATGAATTAATGTGACACTAGAACACCTCTATGGTCACCATTAACTCATTACCACTCCAAACTTTGAGAAATGATAGCCTAAAGTGAAAACTTTGCTTCTACAGAAATTCCTAGTCACTGAAATGACATACCTTTAGTATTTTGCTAATTTCTCCTAGCTGAAGTATTATTTCTCCATGAAACTTTATAGGCTGAAACTAGAAGAGTAGAGCTTTCCAACAAGCTATCATATGCATCAAACGGATCTCTAGAACTCAAGTTATGGCTCTCACAAGATGACCCTGTATGACCTTCCAAAACTGGAAATCTTTCCTGTTATAGTAATAGCGCCTGTTTAAAATTAGAATTCGATGCCTAGCATCGACTTGCAACGAGAATTCGATGCCGGGCATCGACTTGGGATGTTTTTGGCCACTTTTCAGCAGGGATTCGATGCCGGGCATCGACTTCCCGCATAAAGTCTTGATCTTTTGGACACCAAAACTATAGGTGATTTCATGCACACTTAGAATATGACTTATCAACTGGAATTCGATGCCAGGCATCGAGTTGCTCCAACAACATCATGTTTTTCAAACACTTCAGTACTGAATGAAAAATATAAAAGAAAATATGACTTATCAACAGAGATTCGATGCCAGGCATCGAGTTGCTTGGAAAACTTGATCTTTGTAACTCATCACACAGTAGGTAATCATGGAGATGATGGAGAGAGGCTCATATACAGAACTTTACTCAGTTCTTCTCATAACTATAAAAAACTCAGAAGTTTTACAGATGCTTTCTCACTCAGAGAAGCCCGACTATACTCAGTCATACAAAAATGAATTCTTCTCACTTTCTCATTGTCTTCCTCCTTCTTCTTCTAACCACGTCAGTTAATACTAACTAACTTATATAGACTTTCTCATTCTCATGATTTTAAAAAGCTTCTAGAACTAAAGTGAACTAACTTTACAAATATGATACATTTGTGAATTTGTCCCTTCACATAGGCATGGGGTTTTCTTCTAAAGCTTTGACCTTCAAATATATGTCCAATTAGTGAGTGTTTCTCCAACAGCTCCCCCTCAATCACTAATTGACATTCCCTGTTTCTTCATATCATCTTCTTTTCTTTTACTCCTGCCATGCTTTTGAATCTGCTGGTCTTCACACCATCCAAGCTCTTTGTCATTATGTCTGCTAACTGATCTTTAGTAGAAATGTACTCCACTTCAATCTCCTTCTCCATTACCTTTTCTCTGAGAAAATGATACTGTATCTCTATGTGCTTTGTCCTTGCATGAAATACTGGATTTGCTGCAAGATAAAGTGAACTCATATTATCTCCATGTATTGTAGGTGTACCTTGATCAATGCCTAAGCTCTTGAACAATGTCTGCATCCATATGACTTCCTTAGCTGCTTCCACAAGTCCTTTGTACTCTGCTTCAGTTGATGATAATGCTACTGTATGTTGTTTCTTTGAACACCAACTTACAAGCTTATCACCAATATATATCATGTAACCATGAGTTGATCTTCTGTCATCTTGATTACCTGCCCAATCTGAATCACTATAGGCTCTCAACTTCAAATCTGATGTAAAAGGATAATATAATCCTTCCTTTATAGTTCCTTTGATATATCTGAGAACTCTTTGACCTGCAATCCAATGTGGGTCCTTTGGACAATGCATGAATTGTGACAAAACTCCCACTGCATAACTAAGATCAGGTCTTGTTAGTGTAGCATAAATCAAACTACCCACAAGAGATTGATACTTCCTCATATCTTTGTATTCTGCACCATCATATTTACTGAGCTTGTGATTAACTTCAAGTGGAGTTGAAGCTTCTTTGCAATTTTCCATATCAAACTTCTTCAACAAGTTCAGAAGATACCTTTCTTGTGACACATATATGCCATGATCTGTATAAGTAACTTCCATTCCAAGAAAGTATGATAACTTTCCTAGGTCACTGATCTTGAATTCTTTTTCAAGTAATCTCTTTACCTCCTTGATTCCTTCATCTGAAGTACCTGTGATTATAATGTCATCTACATAAATACAAATGTAGATTGTACCTTCCTCTGTTCTTCTGATAAGTAGACTTGGGTCTACTTTTGAACTTTGATATCCAAGATCATTGAGATACTTCACCAGTCTATAGTTCCAAGCTCTTGGAGCTTGCTTCAATCCATACAATGCTCTTCTCAACCTACAAACAAAATTTGGATACCTGGAATCTATAAACCCTTGAGGTTGTTCCATGTATACCTCATCTGATATGTATCCATTCAAGAACGCATTCTTTATATCCAATTGACTTAGAGTCCATCCTTTTGAAGCTGCAATAGCAATGATTGTCCTTATAGTTGACATCTTAGCTACGGGACTGAATGTCTCATCATAATCTATGCCATAGGTCTGGGCATAGCCTTTCACCACCAATCTAGCTTTGTATCTGGCTATACTTCCATCTGCAAGCTTCTTCACTTTATAAACCCATTTATTTCCAATTACTTTCTTACCATTTGGTTTAGGAACAAGTTCCCATGTCTTGTTCTCCTCCAGTGCATTGAATTCTTCCTTCATTGCTTCTTCCCATTGCTTCTTACCTTTAGCTTCATCATAGTTCTGAGGTTCTTCATCATCTTTGACCATATATGCATAGTTCTTCTAAGTTATGTAAGAAGTATCATAAGAATACCTTTCTGGTTGTCTTCTAGTCCTGCTTGACCTTCTTGGTTCACATTCTTCATATGTGTCTGGATACACCTCTTCATCAAATATAGGAGCTTCTTCATTTCTTCTTGTTAATCCACTTGTGGATGTACTTGCTTGCATATAGTCTTCATCTCTATTTACCTGCACAATTGATTTTCCTTTCTCACATCTTCTTACCTCTTCTTCAAATTCTTCAGCTGTATGACTTTGATCTGCATACCAACTTTTCTGTTCATCAAATGTAACATCTCTAGAAACAAGAAATTGTTTTGTTAGAGGATTCCACAACCTGTAACCCATCTGCTTTTCATCATAACCAATGAACACATATTTTTCTGCCTTTGGTTCAAGTTTATGCCTAAGCTGTGATGGCACATAAGCATATGCAATTGATCCAAACACTCTACAATGATCTAGTGTTGGTTTCTTACCCCACCAAGCTTCATATGGAGTCATTCCATTCAGAGCTGCACATGGTAATCTATTCACAAGATATGTAGCTGTATTTATAGCCTCAACCCAAAGATAATTTGGACAGTTCTTCTCCTTTAGCATAGCTCTAGCAAACTCAACCAAAGTCCTGTTCCTTCTTTCTGCTACACCATTTTGTTGTGGTGTATACCTACAAGTTATTTCTCTCTTAATACCTGCATTCCAAAGATAATCATTGAACTCTTGGGAGAAATATTCTCCCCCTCCATCAGACCTCAGTCTCTTAAGCTTTTGACCTGTGACTCTCTCTGCATATGCATGAAAATGCTTGAAAGCTCCAAACACTTCTGATCTTTCCTTCAAAACATATAATGTTATCCATCTTGTAGCATCATCAATGAAAAGAACATAATACCTTGAGCCACTGATAGATCCTTCTTTTGTTGGTCCCCATACATCTGTATGAATGAGCTCAAGTACTCCATCATGTTTGAATCCTTTCTTCTGAAATGGTAACTTGTGTGCTTTACCCATTTGACATGCTTCACATTTATAAACCATATGTTGACTTTGCACATTTGGTAATCCTAGTACAGACTGATTAGCAACCATAGCTTTAATTCCTCTTTCATTGAAATGACCTAATCTCTTATGCCAGAGATCAAGTTCTGTAATCACTCCTTCACCATGTGTAAGCAAAGCTTGACCAATGTTTCCTTGCACTCTTAAAGTAAAGAGTCTACCTTCTTTCTTACCAGAGACAATCTGATTATATCCATTCTCTGGATCTTCCACAAATACTCCTTCATTTGTAAACCTGACTTGAAAACCTTTTTCAACTATCTGTCCCACACTAATCAAGTTTTTAGGTATTGTAGGAACATACAAAACATTGGTTAGCAAATCTGCTCCACTCTTGCATTTCACTTTTCCAATTGAATGTACACTATGTCTTGTATTGTCACCTGTTTGAACTGTATGACTAGAAATACCTTTTTCCAATTCTGACATCAATTCTATATTTCCTGACAAATGATTAGAACATCCAGAGTCAATGTAAAATACCTTTAGATCTTCTTTATCTGATGTGTTGATTGAGTTCATCATCAATGATGTATGACTTTCATTCTGTGTGTCATTTGCATAGTTGTAGTAGGTGGTGTTGTAGGATTGATTTTGTCCCCAACTTCTTCCTCCACCTCTACCATAGCCTCCTCTTTGACTTTGTCTACCTCTTTGAAAATTACTTTGATATCTTCCACCTCGGCCTCTGCTATTGTTGTTTTGATTCTGGTTTGATCCTTGTTGGTTGTGCCAACAGTCATAAGCCAGATGATTACTCAATCCACAGATCCAGCAAGCCTTCTTGTTATTATTTTGATTACCTCTACCTCTTCCAAACCCTCTTGCTCTTCCTCTACCAGTGCCTTTACCTCTTGCATAATAAGCTTGAGAACTAGACTCCTCTTCATCCTTTGCTTTACCTTTATCTCCTTTCTTCTTATTCTTCATGTACATTGCAGAACTTTGTCCTTTATCTCCATCTCCCTTCAAGTCTTGCTCATATGTGAGCATCAAACCAAGCAACTGGTTCAAATCTGGAACATAATGATTTAATGAAAGTTTTGTTGATAAGACAAAAGGTTTCCACCTTTCATCCCCTCTCAAACCTGCAAGTAATTGAGCAATCAATCTGTGATCTTCAACATCTTCATCTATGGATCCAAGACTATCTGCTAGATCCTTCATCTTAGTGACATAATCACTAATGGTTTGACTTGGCTTCTTCTTGAATGTTGTAAACTCTGACCATAGACTTGCTTTCCGTGCTTTAGTAGTACTTTGGAAATGATACTCCAATGCATTCCATATATCTTCAGATGATTCCAATCCTCTGATGTGTGGTAGCAAATGATCAGAGATTGTATTGTAGATGTATGCTTTTGCACTTGCATCCTTCTTCTGCCAATGCTTTAAAGCATCAAGTTCTTCTTTCTTTGGTCGGCTTTCATCTTCAAATACTGGCTTCTCTTCTTCACCTGTAACATATATCATGAGATCCTTACTCATAAGTAAGGCTTCCATTCTCATTACCCATGCGGGGTAATTATCTCTATCCAGTTTGTCAATGGAAATATGATCTGCCATAGTTCTTTCCTTCTGCTGCAACCTGTGAGCTTAAAGGATAAAGGATAATACCTTTTGAAGTTCTTTGTGTATGAGGATACTTTTGAAGTAACCTTTTGATGCCTTGTGTCTTCAAATGCTTCACCTTTCAAACTTTAATGGAAAACTTTACAAAACTTCTCGTACCTTTGTCGTCTTCTGCTCTCGAAAATCTTTCTGCTCTGATACCACTTGTTGATGTATGAAACACCACAAGAAATGAATTAATGTGACACTAGAACACCTCTATGGTCACCATTAACTCATTACCACTCCAAACTTTGAGAAATGATAGCCTAAAGTGAAAACTTTGCTTCTACAGAAATTCCTAGTCACTGAAATGACATACCTTCAGTATTTTGCTAATTTCTCCTAGCTGAAGTATTATTTCTCCATGAAACTTTATAGGCTGAAACTAGAAGAGTAGAGCTTTCCAACACGCTATCATATGCATCAAATGGATCTCTAGAACTCAAGTTATGGCTCTCACAAGATGACCCTGTATGACCTTCCAAAACTGGAAATCTTTCCTGTTATAGTAAGAGCGCCTGTTTAAAATTAGAATTCGATGCCTAGCATCGACTTGCAACGAGAATTCGATGCCGGGCATCGACTTGGGATGTTTTTGGCCACTTTTCAGCAGGGATTCGATGCCGGGCATCGACTTCCCGCATAAAGTCTTGATCTTTTGGACACCAAAACTATAGGTGATTTCATGCACACTTAGAATATGACTTATCAACTGGAATTCGATGCCAGGCATCGAGTTGCTCCAACAACATCATGTTTTTCAAACACTTCAGTACTGAATGAAAAATATAAAAGAAAATATGACTTATCAACAGAGATTCGATGCCAGGCATCGAGTTGCTTGGAAAACTTGATCTTTGTAACTCATCACACAGTAGGTAATCATGGAGATGATGGAGAGAGGCTCATATACAGAACTTTACTCAGTTCTTCTCATAACTATAAAAAACTCAGAAGTTTTACAGATGCTTTCTCACTCAGAGAAGCCCGACTATACTCAGTCATACAAAAATGAATTCTTCTCACTTTCTCATTGTCTTCCTCCTTCTTCTTCTAACCGCGTCAGTTAATACTAACTAACTTATATAGACTTTCTCATTCTCGTGATTTTAAAAAGCTTCTAGAACTAAAGTGAACTAACTTTACAAATATGATACATTTGTGAATTTGTCCCTTCACATAGGCATGGGGTTTTCTTCTAAAGCTTTGACCTTCAAATATATGTCCAATTAGTGAGTGTTTCTCCAACATGCAAAATTACCCTCAGCCATATCCACAACAGGGTAGATACCAGAATCAGTACCCTCCACAACAATACAACAGACCACAGCAACCTTATCAGCCACCTTATCAAGGGCAGTAGAGACCTCAACAAGTCTTAGTGCAGCAAACCCCTGCTCCAACCAATGTGATCCTAGTGAAATATGCATCTGTTGAACAAAATCCGAACAAAGCCATAGTTCCAGTCACCCCAATGCTATCAGACAGTGATCCAAATGACCATAGTTTTGACTCTACACATATTGATAGCCCACAGGCTTACTACATGCAATCACCCGAGCATAACGAGTCATACTATTATGAGGATCCAAGTGAAAATAGTGGGGAGCTTGAGTATGCTAATGTCATGTACACAAACCCCAACTCTAGACCTCAACCTAGGCAGGTACGACCCCCATTCCCTAGAGGACCATGCTTCAGATGTCAGGGAGATCACCTTATACGTGATTGTCCACTGCCTGCCTCTACACAACCCCAACCAGTGACAATTCAGGGTTTCTATCAAGACTGCGAAAAAGAGCATCTCCTACGAGATTGCCCAAAGAACCCTAATAACATGCCTAAAATCACTCCTATCAACGTCATTGGGTTAGTGGTAGACTCTACGGGAGGTCTAACTGCCACAGCCCCAGTGCATGTGGTCACTAGAGCCCAAGCCTTGCAGCAAACTCAAGGAGTAGGGCAGGAAAAGAATGCTGAGGTTAGTGAGACACAGAGTATAACCAAGAAAAGGACAAGAGCATGGAGAGATAGCCGGGAGAGAATGAAAAGACAATGGTCACAGAAAATGAGTGAACTTGAAGCAAGCTTGAGAGAAACCAAAGCAAAGATAAGTGAACTCGCATCTCAAAACCACTCTCACACCACCCATCCACCACCTTTCCCTTTACCCGCCAATCCATCTTCTTCCATTCCCCAACCTTTCAATACACCACCCTTGACCCACCCACCACCCAAAGTAGGATCAGTCCTAGCCGATCCCACTCCTGAAGATCTAGATATGATGCTTAAAGCATATCAGGCCAGAATTCAAGAAGGGCCAAATGTGACAGATCATGACAAGTGTTACCCTAGAGCCGACCTAGAGATAGAGAGAACCAAGTTGTGTGCGAAAATGGTCGCATTGGCTCAGACCATGTTAGAAGCCAGTCACCTTTTCAACCACTCAGGCTCAGCTAAGACACAATTGCACTTGGATGGACTCCTAGAGAAGTTAGAGAGCATAATTGCAAGATCTACCAAGGAAGAAAAAAATCGAGAAAGAGATGAGGCAAGCAAAAACATAAGCCATCCCCCACAGGAAGCTTATGTGCCTAATTCCACTGAACCAGACACCTCCTCTTCTATGAATAGGCTCACTCCAGAATTCCTACAAGAGATTCAAGAAGACAAATGGGCTAAGGAAAGTGAAGCCCCTCCTCCCATTGAACTCGTGGATGACGCACATGATCGGTTCCCACAGGACATCCCTTCTATTTATGAAGAACAGGAAAGTGTCAACTCTCATGAGAGGTTAGACTTTGAGTCTAATTCCTTGCAAGAGTTACCACATTTCACAGGCCCATGGAAGGCAATTTTGGACTCAGGTGCAGGAGTTGCAATTGCTACAACTTCCCTCTGGAAGCGTTGGGGCAAGCCAGCACTCCGACCGACGAGAATGAAATTGCAGATGGCCGATGGCCATATTGAGAGGCCCTTGGGATTGCTAGAAGGCATAACTCTCACTACATGTGGTGTCGAGTTCGAGCATACATTTGCTATATGTGATTTTAGCAAAAATCATGCATATGAAATGATCTTGGGAAGACCATTTATGCGACAGTTGCAAGTGGTACAGGACTGGGGAACCAACTCCTTGTACCTGCAACACTTAGGTGTTACAACCAAAGTGAATCTCAAAGATTACTCTCATAGAGATGTCCCTCCTATCCAATGGAATCCCATCCATAGAGCCAAAGATGATACGGAATCTGTGCATTCCATAGGATCAGGATCCTCATGGATGCATGAAGACACCCACTTATGGATGTGCAAAGTGGCAGTAGAAGAAGAGAAAAGAGAAAAAGCCAGAGAGGTAGGTGCAAAAGAAACACATAGATCAATTCAAGACCCAGCCTATGCACCTGTAGTCTTTCCTGACGAGGAATTTGAACCCCACGGTTGGGCAGAAATCCTAGCAACAATGGATGTAGCCATCAATGAAGAACAATGGACACCTCACTGTGACGAAGATGGCTATGACATTTCAGTCTTCTCCATAGAGCCAATCATGGGAGAGGCAGTGTTAGAAGAGTGTGAACCTAGCCCTGATGCATTTGAGGATGCAAGTGACTCCGATCTAGAGTCAATCATTATGGACCCATCCTTTGCATCAGATGAAGAATACTTCTATGAAGTAGAACTTCAACCCCAGAGGCATGGAGAGCTTACAAATGATGTAAGGCTAGCCACACATGTGACCCTGAAGGAGGAAGGAAAGAAAAGAAAAAAGAGAGAAGTCACACCAGAAGAGGAAGAATCTTTGTTTGAGGTTCCGGAAAATTTTAAGAAGTATGAGATAGACGACATGAGAGTCATGATCAGAATGCCTAAACGAGAGGCGCAATCAGGGGAGGCCTATGATAACAAAGAAACCACCAAGAAAATTGTGGTAGCTGTGGAAGAAGGAGAGGAGAGATGCACGTACATAGGCCATGACCTGACGGAAGACGAAGAGCATGAATTGATAGCCTTGCTAAGAGAATACAGAGATGTATTCGCTTGGAGCTACAAGGATTTGAAGGGTGTTGACCTAGACATATGCTCACACACAATCCGCATGACCTCATATGCCAGACCCTCTAAGCAGAAGCCCTACACATACAATGACAACTACGCCGCCAAGATTAAAGAGGAGATAGACCGCTTGGTGGAAGCTGGGTTTATCTATGAAATTGAGCACACTGAATGGGTATCCCCCATTGTAGTGGTGCCCAAGAAGAACGGCAAATTACGAGTGTGCATTAACTTGAAGAAGGTTAACGCAGCCACTATCAGAGATAATTATCCGCTTCCTATCACTGAGCATCTATTAGAAAGGGTAGCAGGCAAGGAAGTGTACAGCTTCCTAGATGGGTTTTCGGGCTACAATCAAGTAGCCATTGCTCCAGAGGATCAACATAAGACGGCTTTTGCCACGGAGTGGGGCATATTTGCCTTTCGGGTAATGCCATTCGGGCTTACTAATGCACCTGCTACCTTTCAAATATTGATGTGTCACGTGTTTAAAGAGTTCTTGAGGAAGAATTTGGAAGTCTATGTTGATGATTTGTGCGCTCATTCCAACATTAGACAGACCCATATACCTGAACTCAGACAAATCTTTGATAAATGCAAAGAATATCAAGTCTGTCTGAACCCACAAAAGTGTGTTTTCATGGTCAGGCAAGGCAAAATTCTAGGACACATAGTGTCTAAGAACGGCATATCCACTGACGAAGAGAAAGTGAGAGCCATCGGAGAACTACCTAGGCCAAAGAACGTCAAGGAAGTACAGGCTTTCATGGGGCATTGTGGTTACTACCGCCGGTTTATACACATGTACGCCATCATAACAAAGCCTTTGTATGGACTTTTGACTAACTTTGAGTGGAATGATGAATGTGAGGATTCCTTCCAAGAGCTTAAACGAAGATTATGTTCAGCACCAATCTTGACCACACCAGATTGGAACAAGCCATTCCATGTTCATGTGGATGCCTCCAATTATGCTATTGGATGTGTACTTGCACAACCTACGGGTGAAGGTAATATGGATCTCCCTATTGCCTATGCCAATAGGCAATTGAATGCTGCTGAACGGAACTATACAACCACCGAACGAGAAGGATTAGGCATGGTGTACGCGGTTAAAAAGTTTAGACACTATTTGCTTGCAAATAAGTTCAAATTTTTTACTGATCACCAAGCTCTACTGTACCTGGTAAACAAGCCGTGTAATAGAGGCAGATTAGTAAGATGGTTTCTCTTACTAATGGAATATGACTTTGAGGTAGTAGTGAGGAAAGGCAGGACTCATTTGAGAGCAGACCATCTCTCGAGGCTCACATCTAGAGAGGCCCCACAAGGAGTATCAGATGACTTACCTGATGCTTACTTGTTTAATTTGGAAGTGGTGCCGCAGTGGGCTAAGCCATTAGTGTCAGTATTGACATACGGGCCTAACCACCCAGTAATAGCCACACAGGATAGAGAGGTAGTAAAAGCCCAAAAGTACCACATCATGGCTGGAAGTATGTACAAGCACACAGATCAAGGGCTCTTGGCTTGTTGTGTAGAAGAGGACGAGTACGCTAAGTGGTTGCAATTAGCACATGTAGGTGCGTTAGAGCAACACTACTCAAAACAACGAACCCTACAGACCCTGAGGAGACTAGGAGTGCATTGGCCAACTATGGAAGCTGATGTCCAGAAGTTGTGCAAGGAATGCCCAATCTGCTACAGTAAACCACCTGTGGAACATGCCACTCTTTATCAAGTGTCCATAGTGCCGGATTGGAGTGAACCCCTAGTATCCTTCCTGAGGACGAAAACATTCCCTCCAGACATGACTATGACGAGGCAAAGAAGTCTAGAACAAGAAGCCCTAGATTACTCACTCATTGGTGATAATCTATACAAGCGTGGAAAAGATGGTTACCTAAGACTTTGTGTTCATGAGAGTGAATATCTAAAGATCTTGTAAATTGCTCACCAAGGTGTAGCAGGAGGACACTTTGGACCAGATCGGGTGATCAAGGCAATACTATTTGTGGGCTTCTGGTGGCCGACCCTTCACATGGATGCACATACCTATGTGAAACGGTGTGATGTGTGTCAGAGAACTCAGTATCCTATACGCAAAGATGAGATGCCATTGAAACCTATGATGGGTGGACGTGCATTCTCTAAGTGGGGAATAGACTTTGTAGGCCCTATTAATCCCCCAGCTAAGGGTTCACATGCTGAGTATATCATTGTGGCCACTGACTATCTAACTAAGTGGGTAGAGGTAAAAGCCACAACAAAGAACGATGCACAAACAACAGCTAAGTTCTTGTTTGAGAATGTGTTCACCAGGTATGGATTACCTATAGAGCTAGTCAGTGATAGAGGGACTCACTTCGTGAATGAAGTTATTGAAAATCTGCTCCAAGAATTCTTGGTAGTACATAAGAAGTCTGCCCCCTATCACCCCCAAGCTAATGGCCAGGCTGAGAGTACAAATAAGATCTTATGCAATGTACTGACGAAATTAGTGAACAATAAACGCTCTGATTGGGACAAACAGCTACACCATGCTGTTTGGGCATACCGAGTGGCCTATAAAACGGTACTCCAAGCCACACCCTTTCAGATGGTGTTCGGTCAGAATGCGGTGCTACCCTTGGGCTTTTTGATACCTACATTGAAAGTAGCACAAGAGCATGATTGGACAGGCCATGAACTCTCCTCTCGAATCTTTGATCTTGAACGTCTAGGCGAGACACGATTGAGAGCTGCAGCAGGAATCTATGCAGCGAAGAAGAGGCAAAAGGCATATTTTGATACACATGTGAAGGATAAGGGCTTGAAAGCAGGAGACCTAGTCCTAGTCTACACATTGAAGCAGCATGCACGAAAATTAGAGAAAAGAGGCTATGGACCTATGATTATAAATAGGATTTCAACTAGTGGGGTAGTACAACTAGCCACTTTGGAAGGCGATATTCTCCCTAGCTACATAAGCGGATGTAGAGTCAAGTTATACCAAGAACCCCTTACTAAAGAGATGTTAACTCAGCTCAACACTGGCAAGAAACGTAAAGAGGAGGAAAAACGAATTCGAGAAGAAGCACAGGCAGAGGCCTTAGAGCGCATCCAACGAATGAAATTGAGGAGGCAAGGGAGATATCAGCCTATGATTGACACTCAAGAGTCTCCAGGCTATCACATGGCCATGTGTGAGGCTTCAGGTGAATGTGCCTATAGGATAGTGGATCGACGACCTTTTGTGACCCTAGAAGTTGGACAAGGAGACAATACAAGGACCGTAAGAGCTTTAATTGATTCAGGTGCAGCCACTAGTGCAGTTCGGCTTTCTTACTGACAGCAGCTGCAATTGGAGGTAAAACCCCTAGAAGCATATCTGATAGGATTAGGAGGTGTTGAAACCCCTTGCATGGGAGAGGTGGAACTTCCCCTCTACATTCAAGAGGTCCTCATGCCAGCAAAAGTGCTAGTGTGTGAAGACGAGGATCTTACCGAACCTCTTTTCTTGGGCCAAGACTGGATCTATGATCACGCAGTCAACCTCAACCTAAGAAGTGGAATTCTTCAGGCTTGGGCAGGCCAAAGCTATCTTACGATTCAATTAGAAAATCAAGCACTCAAACCAGTAGGAAGGGCACCAACTCCTGGTCTCTCCAAGAATCCACATGAAGGTAACAATGCTGTTCTTGTCCAAAGTTCTATGGTGCAGAGGAGTGTCCAACTTACCGAAGGTACAGGAGCCAATAAGGAGTTCCCAGCTGATCCAAAGAAGATTCTAAACAGGCAGACCGAACATCACTCGACACGAAGGAGGCCGCTGATCAAGAGGCAAGAGCACCAACCAGTGCAACACGGAGTACCTTGTGGCGCGAAGCAGATCTGGATACGCAAGGATGGAAAAACCACAACTCTAATAGCAGATTCTCGAGGAGCCAAAAAACAAGCCACACCATCAAGGACAAAATTAAAGGAGTACCCTAAGCAACCTCCTAGGAGCACCACGTCTATTTGGGTCCCTAAACAGTTAATGAAGGCTAGCCCCAATGCTAGACACATATGGGTGCCCAAGGCCTGTTTACGAGCCCAAATAGCTCCAACTCTAGTTACTGGCATAATTCAACACTCACAAGTCCTCTCGACTAACAACGCAGGAACTCTACCTAAATACCACCCTGACCCACACTCAGTCAAACCGAGGAATGTCTGGAAATGGGTGCCCAAAAGGTCCCAAATCCATCACACTCTAGTTCATAAATCTCTACCTGTCTTTAGCTCTAAGAGCTACAAATCCTCTATCAAAGTTTGGAGACTTAAACCATGTATCAAACCCCCTGACCCAATTTTGTAAATCCATCCACTCTGACATAGGTGCATTCTGAGTCCATTGCATAACCAAAGTATGCATCTAGAATGACACTGACCTCTAATCACCACTCACATCTATCACAAACACTTCACCTCTAACCACTAACCTTCGGGATTGTCATGTTAGTATTGTGAAGGGAACACCATTACATCCTGTTTCCTATGCAACACTAATGTGCCTTTCTTCTTCTAGCAGATAAGCACCCGATTCCCATGGCAGCAGCAGCAGGCACGAGCTCTCAGGCAGGCACTAGCACTCAAAGCAATTGGGATACCATGCTTCTGGAGGCTCCACCGACAGCCAGGCCTGAAGAGTTTTTGAACGTGAGAAGAATTCCCATTCTGGATCCACCAAATGGCCTAACAGAAAGAGTAAAGGGGCATTCTCATTGGTTCAATGAGATGCCAGGAGACTTGGGAGACGCAGATCATATCTGGGAATCCAAGTTGGAATTTGGAGGAGTATGGTGGACATTCCAATTCTTCTCAAGAGAATTTGAAACATTACAGAATGCAGCTCCTCTTCAGGATATCTGGCAAAAAGCGGGATTGCAAGATTACTTTAGTGCAGCTTTGCCTAGACCGGATTTTCTCAGGTGCTACTACTTGATTGCCACACTAAAGCCGACAGGAGATAAAGATCATTCAGGCACATTCCTAGTGCCCTCTCTATCAAACCAAGAAGAAATGAAGAAGTTTGAATTGAATATTACTTTAATAAGGGAAGCCCTTGAGATGTATGGCACCCATGTACCCTCCGATCAAGATCCCTTGATACCAGAGTCGATGAAGAACAACAAAATCAAGAAGTTGAAAGAAATGTGTGCCCTCACCCCCAACATTGCCATACCACTGCGGATGTGCCTTCAACACTTCGCATTTCCAGCTCAAGACCGCTTCACCCAACCGCATAAGAAAATATGGTATGGATTATACCTAGCAGAGACTGGAGGCTTGCCAATTAAAATGCCCGTATGGATTCTGGACTAGTTATATGAAGCAGGCAAGCGAGGCGTGAGGAAGCATACCTTGAATGGCTGCTGTGCGATTACCAGGATTATCTATAGATGCCTTGCCTATGATGTGCCAATCGCAAGGGCCCTTAAATACTCACAACTGGAATTCTTCAAGGGGTGGAAGTTAGGGATTCAACCTGCGAAAAGAATGCGTGGATCACTTTCACAGGTCCTGATCCCTTGTGAGGCCACAACAGAAGCTTCCCCTAGAGAAGAGGCCCAAGTAGACCCTTTCACCATCCATCTCCAAGGAACACAATCAGGGGATAGGGTACAACCCACTCCATCTGCCCCTCCACTACCCACCGATGCTGAGTTTGCATCCATGGCCACATTAGCAGAGGATCCAAATTTTGACTTTGAAAACTTCCTGCAGACTGCCCACTTATCTGATAGTGAGTGTTTTTCTGACAATGCCGGTCCCGGATCATCATCCCAAAGAGAACAGCCATAGAGTGAGGCAAGAAGGGTACATTGGGAAGATGAGACACAACATCCTCATGCTCAAAGTACACAGAATCAGGAAGAAGCACGGGGAAATGAGCCCGAGGAGAGTGAAGAGGAAGCTCTTGCCTACACGGCCCAAATCAAACGGCTCTACAGGACAATCAAACAGGTTCAGAAAAGACACAAGTTATCAGAAGAGGCAAATAGGGCACTGGTGAACCAGATGCTGCATGCGGAGAATGTTGACCCACATTTTGTAGAGTCATTGAATCTCTTGGCGGAAACGTGCGGAATAGGGGAAGCCATGAGGACCATGGTACAACGCACTACCATCAATATGACCAACGGAGGATCGATACACGACCGCGAAGGGGAAAAATGATTCAAATGGAAGTCTCTACCGCCCTGCCAACCACCACTTCAGTAGATGTTCAAATGGCCAGCCCAACTCACAGTGAGGAACCTGATGTAGATACACAGATACCATCTCCACCATCACCTCCCATCCAGCCCTCAGAACCCTTCCCCACTAGCCTTCCTGAACAACTAGTCTCCACCCATGGCGAAACCGTTATACACACCACCATTTCTCCATCCTTCCCTTTACCTGCATCCATCACTTCCACCCAATTTTCTAAACCCCATATAGGCCATCCTGCCACCGATCAAACTATAATAGGTCACCCTTCATATCTCCCAGCCCTCGGACAGTCACTTGCCACTAGCCAAACCGTAACACACCCATTTCCATCCACCAATACAATTCCTCCCTCCCAATCGCTATCCACTGTATCCCTTTTTACCCCCTCGGAATCAACCCAAGTCACCCAACCTTCATTCTGGACAAACCTTGTAAATATACTTCAACAAGTTGAGAATTATAATAAAAAGTCCCTTCCCCAACCCACCTCCCCCACATTCACTGCCACCACTAACACACCACCTACCATTCCCGTGTTCACAATTCACACTTCACACACTATCACGTCCGAGCCCATGGACATTTCACCACCCACAGGAACACCCACCACCACGGTTGTTCCAACATCATCACATTTCACTCCACTCATAGGCACATCATCCACTTTTCCCTTCCCCATTTCCCGACCCTTTGCATTTTCCACCTCTAACCCTACATCCACATCATTTAGTAATGCACTAGACACCATGTTTGAAGCGGCCACTCTACTTAAGCAGGAATATAAGTTACTGGAAGAAAACAACACAGAGCTATGCAACCTCTCGGCTCAACTCCAGGCACGTGTCAATGCCTTGGAGCTAAGTAACACAACATTACAACACGAAGTGACTGTCCTCCAACAATCAGAATGCGGAGATGGAAGCCAAGTATATGGAGACAGGTAAGGTTATGGAGGAACAACTCAGAGACCATTTGGGCCGCAATGCTCGTCTACAAAGAAACATGACTCTACTTCGTCGTCACTTAGCAGCGGCTCAAGAAGAAAACAAAAGGCTACAACAACAAAACTAGGAGAATCTAGAAGCAGCCATGGAAAATACCCCTAGAGCACCTATAGACCCTGCCAAATTCCAAGCTGTTCCCTCAGAACATATTCAACAAGCTTTAGAAGCATATGCAACCCTCTTGGAGGCACATGACCAGCTGGCAGACCAAATCAAGGAATTACAAAGACCCCAAGTGCCTACACCACACCCACTCAAATCTACAGAGATGGTCGATGCCGCTACTTCACCAGAACCTGGACCTTCAACGACCAATGAGGTACTTGAGCTACGGCAACAGATTGCAGAATTAAAGATCAAGTTGTTACAGTATGAACGACCTCCTTCTCCACTTGAGCAACCCATAGAAGAAGAAGCAATCATCATTCCAGTGGAGGAAGCATTTGAAGAAAACTATGAGCCTCAACCTCTTCCAGGCGGCAGAATCACGGAGGAAGGACAAGATACATATGAGGAACCCCCATCGGCATGGATGAAACAAGTAGAAGAAATGGGGCGGACTCATGAAGAACGTATCTCCACCCAGATGTTGGCCATGAAGACCATTGAAGAAACCATACTTCAATCAGAATACTTTAGACATCTGGCCCCTAGAAGACTGATAACTAGTTCAGAGTTATAGTATAAACCATATTTTGTACTGCTAGCTGACTATAATGCTGAAATCAAACACCTCACCAACAAATACCCTACCTTCGCAACTTTGTTCGAACTAGAGGATATCCCAGAGGCAGCCAGAAAGGGGGCCATATTCCAACCTATCTAGAGGCAGAAATTACTGGAAACCTATCCGGAAATGCTACGGACATGGGACCATGCTCCCATGCATTTAAAATATAACCCTTGTTTTGGGCCAGTTCAAAGAAGGAGACCATGGAAAGCATTCGCCATCAAGGTTTAGAACAATGCCAATTGTAAACAATGGCTAAATTATCCCTCCATTGCACCCCCAACAGGCACACCTACAGTAGCATATATGATGGCTACTATCAGACATTGGATTCCACGCCTCCACCCCATGCCAGATGTAGCTGCCCAGATGATGCTCAAAATATTGGACATGATGCAAGTAGTGCTCAAAACCTTCCGCAATGTATGTCACATTCAGCCTCCGATTCCCGGGTTCATTAATGGTAATTATGACCTACTATATGATATGAGCACAACCCCGAGCATACGAGTTGCTTATGCATGGCACGCACGAATCAGATATCTCCCTACCTGCTACAAGCAAACTTTTGATGATATGTTCACCACGGGGTTCTGGGAGGCACACTCAGAGGTATTCGCGCCACGGCCCACTCATTTGCTATAGCTCTTCGCATGCGAACAAACGATGCATTCAGATCTCTACACAACGCCACAACCGAACATACCGGGAGCAGTCAATTGGGATGCCCTTCAGAGAGACCTGATCAGAGGGCTACGGATCAAAGAACATGACTTAACAACCGACATTCTCCAGAACTACATTGACCAAACCGCAGAGCAAAGGTCTGTCAGAGGCCACAGACCCTAGGGGGGGAGAGTGTTGGCAGATGAAGCAAGTACGAGCATACATGAAGATCTAGCACTAAGGCAACCCATTAAATTTTTCCAAACCTTACACCATGTTAAAAGTGATTCTCATCACTGAAAACCCTTGTAAATATCTTTTCACCTTTTTGTAGCTCCATTTTGTACAAGCCGAGGAGTCCTCGAGCTTGGGGAGCCTTAGAAGTAGTGGCCTGCCAATTTTCATATTTTTTAGATCTCGTTTGAGCCCTCGAATAAGCCCTGGAACCTAATTTTTAACTAGGCCGGACACTAGGTCTAGACAGGGCCAAAGCTAGTCAAAAACTATAAATTCTAGCTTCTTGTAGTTTTGAGCTTGTATGAGAATTTGGTTGCAATAGAAGTGATTCCATTGTCTTACTCTCCTTGTTCTTGCTGTGTGTGTGTGCGTGTGTGTGTATGTGTGTGCATGTTAGTGTGCTTCGCACTCACACATTTGTGCCTTCACTTGCTCAAGGTCTTCATACCATCCTCATGTCTTCCCGGATTGACATTAAAGGAGGTGCTACTCATCACTGAGCTACACAAATATAACAAAGAATCTGGTTTCTGTTGGACAAATGGTTGACCAGGGATTACAAGTCAGGTTCAATGCTGATGGATTATATCTAGAGGAGTACAAGCAGGATGGACGATTGGTTGCCAAAGGAAACAAAGTGGGTAGGATGTTCACCTTAAATGTGAACATTCCTGAAATGAATGCAGCCATGTTTGCAAAAGGTGCAGGAGTTATTGCTTATATAGAGATCTGGCACAAACGAATTGGACATGCGAATCTGCAAAGGTTGAAACTGATGCAGTCAAAGGAGATTGTCCATGGACTACCAAATTTCAAAGTTGTAGAAATGCAAAAGGTATGTGCAGCATGTCAATTTGGTAAACATGCAAGAGCATCATTTCCACATGACAAACATGTTAGTGAGAATGTACTAGAAGTAGTACATAAAGATGTTTGGGGTCTAGCAAAGACCACATCTATGGGTGGTTGCAGGTTTTATGTTACTTTCATTGATGACCATACACGCAAAGTATGGGTATATTTCATGAAAGAGAAGAGCGAGGTATTCACTCACTTCTAGAATTTTAAAGCTATGGTGGAAAAGTAGACAGGGAAGTACATTCAGACATTAAGATTTGATGGAGGAGGTGAATACATGTCAATTGAGTTCAACATTTTTCAAAAAAATTATGGAATTCGACGTCAGTTTTCATGCAAGTACACACCACAACAGAATGGTGTTGTTGAATGCAAAAATAGACATATTGTAGAAATAGCAAGAGCCTTGATGGCTAAGAAGAATATGCCTCATTGTTATTGAGCAGACGCTGTGCATACTGCTGTATACATCATGAACAGAACTTCGACTGTTGTTGTACATCAAGTTACACCTGACAAGAAGTTTACAGGTAAAAAGCCAAACTTATCACATCTGAAAGTTTTTGGCTGTATTGCATATGTACATCTCCTAGATGAATTGAGGATGAAGCTTAATCCAAAAGCAGAAAAGTGTGTCTTCATTGGATACTCCCTTGAGCAAAAGGGATATAAATGTTATAAGCCACTCACATGACAGGTAAATGTGAGCACAGATGTGGTATTTGATGAAATGTCAAGCTTCAATGCAAATGCCAAAGAAGGACTGAGTCTTGAATCAAATGACAAAGAAAATGCTGACAAATCAAGCACAGAATCTTAGGTTTTGAGTGGACCGGATGCAACACCAAGCAATAGTTCCAACTCAAATCCATGGAGTGGAAGATTAAGTGGAAATTTCAGTCCAGCAAATTCATCAAATACATCCAAGAAAGGTAAAGAAAAGCTTTCTGCTGGTCATAAAACATGTGCAGGTTTTGAAGTCGTTGATGGAGATGAAGCGGTTCAGAAAAGAGTCTTGATGAGGAACTTGGATTGCCCTCTGTGAAGACTCCAGGAGTAAGAAGGGCACATGCAGATGATACGAGGAGAAGTGACCCAGGACCAAGAAGATCTAGGAGGATGCGGAATTCAGTGCAATGATTGACATATGATAGTTACATGGATCGTCATTGTGCCTACATGACAAAGGTAATACAAGATGCTGAACCTTCTTGCTTTGAAGATGCAATTGGAATTGCAGATTAGGAAAAAGCTATGGATGAGGAGATGGCTGCACTTTATGGAAATGATACATGGAAGCTGGTTCCATTGCCACAAGGAAAGAAACCCATAGGCTGCAAATGGGTTTACAAGGTAAAGCATAATGTTGATGGTAGCATAAGTAGGTATAAAGCAGGATTGGTAGCTAAAGGATATGCACAGACATATGGCATTGATTATGAGGAAACATTCAGCCCTGTAGCTAAAATGTCTACTATCAGGACACTTGTTGCATTAGCTGCAACAAAAGGATGGACTTTGCATCAGATGGATGTGAAGAATGCTTTTCTACATGGTGAGTTACAGAAAGAAGTATATATGGACCAACCACAAGGATATGAAGATTCAAAGCATCCAGAATATGTTTGCAGGTTGCAAAAGGCTTTGTATGGGCTGAAGCAAGCCCCTCGTGCATGGCATGCAAGGATTGCTAATTACTTAACCAACATTCGGTTTTCTATGCTTGATGTAGATCACTCCCTATATGCAAGGAAGGCTGATGATGGCATCACTATTGTGGCTATTTATGTTGATGACCTGATTGTAGGTGGTGATAATGAAGCAAGCATCAAAGAGGTAAAGCAACTTCTTATGCAGGAATTTGACATGAAAGATCTTGGTGTGCTGCGCTATTTATTGGGCATTGAGTTTATACATATAGAAATGGGTATATGGATGTCGCAAAGGCAATATGCCTTGAATATGCTGCAAAAGTATGGTATGGATGGTTGTAAGCTAATTTCTATGCCATTAGATCAGAATTTGAAATTGGATACTACATCAGGTGAAGCATTGGAAAATGCTACTATGTACTAGAAAATTGTGGGAAGTCTTATATATCTCACAACTACAAGGCCTGATCTAAACTATACTGTTGGACTTGAAAGTCAATTTATGCAGGTTCCTAAGAAGCCACGTTTGGATGCTTTGAGGCACTCTCTACATTATGTGAGTGCTACTTTGGATTATGCATTGTTTTATGAGGTTGGTATAGATTTGCAGGTTTATGGATACACCGATGCTGATTGGGCTGATAGCATTCCAGATAAAAGATCTACTAGTGGTTTTCTATTCTCACTTGGGAGTGCAGCTGCTACATGGAGCAACAAGAAGCAACCCACTGTTGCTTTGTCGAGTATAGAGGCTTAGTATAGAGGTGCTGCAATGGCAGCATGTGAGGCATCATGGCTAGAGATGCTACTTGTAGATTTAGGTGTGGAAGTGCAAAAGCCTATCACCATTTATTGTGATAATTTTAGCAGCATACAGTTAGCACGAAACCCTGTTTTCCATGCTAGAACAAAGCATATTGAGGTACATTATCACTTCATCAGAGATAAGGTATTAGTAGGTGATATTGATCTTGTTTATGTGAGAACAGATGAGCAGGTTGTTGATATTTTCACCAAAGCACTTGGAGCTGAGAAGTTGAAGAAGTGTCGGGAGATGTTTGGATTGCAGGATATGGTGTTGAGCTTGAGGGGGAGTGTTGAGATATCAAGCTCAACATGTGATGATCCAAGATGACATGTACCAGTTTTTCGTTTCTCTGATGTGTATAGTGGTCACGCCGGTATATGTCAGGGATACTTCATTGAACTTTATTAGATTTATCTATCGAGAGTGATGGCACATTTGTTCCTTGCTAGCTCACTCATTCACGAACATTATGTTTTTCCTTATGTAGTGATCCTTATATATTGCACTTGTTGTACTCTTGTTTTTTAGGTCATTCTTGTACATTCTTTTTTATGTAATAGAAGAAGAAGATCATTCTTTCTTGCCTCAATCTGTGTGTGTGCTTCTCCTTGAGAGTGAGAGGGTGTGTGTGAGCTCTCTTGCTTATCACCTTTCTCGTGACACTAACCTCAAAAATGAGCTCTCTAGCTCTTTTTATAGTTGTTTGATTGGTTTTGGCCCTGTCCAAACCTAGTGTCCGGTAGGGATTTCTTTGGAAATTTTGACATAAAATGTTAAGGCATTTGGATTGCCTTTCATCATCAAACGACGAGTAGAAGCAAAACTCTGATATGAGTTGGGAAGACCATTCAGAACAATCTGCATAAGTGAACTGTCAGGAAGGACTTCATCTATAAAAATCAATTGTTCCTTCAAATCCTTGATCTTTGTCAAAAAATGTCCATAGAATCACCTTCATGCGTGTGCTCACTCTCCAACTATTTTCGAAGGTAAGCAACATGAGCCTCATTCCTAGCCTAGTACAATGTGGTAAGTGTATCCCAAGCATCCTTAGCAGTTTTGCAAGAGCAAGTGTGAGGAATAAAGGCATGTTTGATAGACAAGGCTATAAATGCATGTGCCTAAGCATCTCTACCATCCCAATAAATTTTCTCTGCAATAGGTGCAGCAGAAATTGTAGCACGAAGAGGAATCTACAGAATATCACCATCTTCGACACCTTCTGCATCAGCTTCAGTACCTGCAACTGTAACAGTTGCAGGTGTGATAGGATGTCTTTCAACACCCTACACAATGTTCCATGGTCCTTTTGCAACCAATACATGTTGCATCATATAAGCCCATAATGGGTAATTGGTACCATCCAACTTATCCTCAATAGCCAACATCCGGAATACATCATTTCAGCCATGGCCAGTGACTAAAATACCTTGATGCAGAAAATTGATTGTATCTCAAAAAGTTGAACAGAACTGCGTAGACGAATTCTGCTAAACCTATAGTAGACTTCGAGATGCTTATACTGGCGAACCGAAACCGGTATATACCTTTGGCACAAAAAGACAAAATAGCTTGCATAAGTGCTATGATAGTGCATTGAGAGGTCGAAATGACCTCAGATTGCGATTTCCGCATGACATAGCAAAGCTGTTTTGATCTTTGAAACACCTTGTGTATGCTCACCAAAATTCGTGCGATTCTGAGACTGCAACAGGAGAGGTGTTGACGACAACCTAGATGAAGCGGCAACCTTTTCTGATACCAATTGTTGGAGTTAGACGTATGCAAAAGCACATGAATAGCACAAGGAAGAAGAAGAAGAAGAAGCTTGGAGCACAACACACAATATTGAATGAATTACCACTAGAATTTACAAAGACAAGTAGCCCGTTAGGGCAATAGGCGTATATACAAGGGGGGGGGGGAACCTCCTAAAGAGGGAAAAAAGTGCCGTGGAGGTCCTAGAGTGTTCATACACATCACTAGCTAGATATATCAACAAAATGGAGTTTACAATGAATGTAGTGATAAAAATCATTGTTCATTGTCTACATGATCTAGAAAAATGATTCAGCCTACTTGCCAAGTCTTCATTGACTTCCTTGTCTGCTTATGCCTCCTTGACCTTATCTTTGACTCTCCTATCTCTGGCTTCCTCGCCTCATGCACCCCTGATGACTCAATCCACCTTGACCACTAACACCATCCTTGAATGCCAATGATTTCCATTCATTCATCTCACTTGTTCCCATCCCTCAAACACTCATGGTTTCCTCGATGTTAATAATAATTACCCTTGATACTTTTATGTGCTCTTTGCCTCATCCTCCAAGATCTAGTACTGTATCCTTCAAAAATCTAAATTAGCCGATTGAATATCATTTACATTTGAAAACATCAAAACCTTTTTCTATTGATTGCCTTGTGCCGATGGAAACACTTTCTTTGATCCCTATTCTCAATCTTGTTAGCCCTCAAAATGGGATTCATGATATATTTTCCTACTAAAGTAGTAGGAATCCCCTTGGGTTCTTGATTTTTCATCATAGTCTTCCAAACGTTTCTTATCCAACTAGGTATACTAAACAAAATATGCGTACATTCTAGTTTATCCAAGTATACATATTTTATTTTTTTTATTTCATCAATGGAATAAATGGAAAAATATTATTTTGGTTTTCTCTAACCATATAACGATATTATTGAGCACATCTAAATAGATATGTTCTTCTTCACTTCTATACTTGAACCAAAAATATAATTTAATATTATCCATTTTTCTATGACATGTAATCTTGTGCAAGCACTCTAATCCTTGGTAAGCTTTGTTGGGTAACAAGCTTTTTAGGAGGTGATCTCTCTTGGTTTTCTTATAGGTTTAATGCTTTACACAAAACGTGATAAATTTTATATATATATATATATATATATATATATATATATATATATATATATATATATATATATATATATATATATATATATATATATATATATATATATATATATATATATATATATATATATATAAAACTTACCAAATATCAAATTCTATTTAAATTTTGTTAGTGGCCAACAAAAGGAAATTTATTTGTAAATGATATAAAGGCAGTTACGGATGTGAAATCAATAAAAAACACTAAATGCACATGGTCTCAAAGTTGAAATTTCTCAATTACTTTGTCAAATGTTAGGAAATCCTTAGTTTTTTGTGAAATTCAGGTAATTTTTAAATTTTAAGTGATCTGCAAGGTATAAACAACAAAATCACTCTTCAAGCTTACTTTCTCTATAGCATCAACTTATAGAAATTACAAAAGTTGTTTCGAATCTCTAAGAATGGTGCAAAACAAGCAATTTCTAGAGTCCGAGATATCAAAACACCTACTGATGTCAAGTTAAAGACTCAGATTTTCAAAACAAGTGTTGATCTCCTTTGAATACGTGTATGATTTTCTATTTCAAATTTCAAACCTAATGAAAGAGTAGTTCTAAGAAAGAACTTAAAAAGAATTGAATATATTTACAAATGAGGGATGGATTGAGATACATACACCTTCAACCAGCCCTTTTCATAAGTACATAGTATTGATATGGTGTATTCAAAAGAAGATACCCATGTCCATGCACGTTAGTTTGGCTGGATGTGCGTTCCACCTCATGAGGTGGGGGCGAAGGTTTGATCCCCACTTATGGCAGGATAGTGTTGACCTAAAGCTAGTGTAACTAGTTGTATCTTGATGAAACCAGTTGCCTTTACGCAGTCCGGTTTTGTGTTGATTTTGGGAATTTAACCCCTGCTTTGTGGGATACGGGGGGTCCTATGGGTACTTTGCCCATTCACTTGTACAATTGCAATTCCAAAGTTAAAAACTTGGGGGAGTAGGCTTTGGCTGAACCTCCATTTATTAAAATAAAAATAAAATAAAAAAGTGATAGCCATCGTCAAGATGAAAAGTTCATAGACCTCCTTTTTACCTCTGTTTCTTCATATGTCTATTCATGTATTCAGCATCAATCAACAGAGCTTTTGACGAAAGGTTCAGCTCCCCATTACTGTGTCTAATATTTCTCAATCAACAACCTTTTAATGTGTGGTAACGAAAAATGAAGATCTTCTATGAAATACTACGTTCTCAAGATAAAAGATCTATCTGATCTTTTTTGTCTTTGTTGTTTTGAACTTTATATGTGAAACATGGTCAACCATATCAGAGGATTTGGAGGGTGCTTTGTCTTTTATCATGAGATTTTGTCTTCATGTGAAAATGGAAACACTTTTCCAATGCTATCATTGAAATGTTGATAGCATATGAACATGAAAGAGATTCCAATGAAAGTGAGTGATGGCAGCATATGGGCTATATTATTTTTCTGCATGCAATCATTGATATAAGAAAACCATGCACTTTTCCATGTTTCCATGGTATCAACTCTCATCAGTATTTGGAATCTCAACTTTACCACAATACAATCCCTCTTGACCATGTGGTGCACAAAAGAATAATGCCACAAAGATTGTACATCAAGGCGGATATCCCAATGTGCATGATGGTTTTTAGTGGCTGCATTACAATCAAGTGGGCCAAATATGGGTGTCCTTTTATTGAAAGATATGATGAAGAATGAGAGTAGAAGCTTTCTGCATGCAGAAATTAAGATATCTGAGGATGTAATGGAACCATGTTCATTATAGATGAAGACGAATCCTGTTATATGAGTTCTAAGGAAAGCAAGGCCATAACCACAATTCAGAAATGATACTCAGGAGGTTGTATGCATTTGGGTAAAGCTCATGAACATATATAGAGCTCTGTTTTGAGGGCAGCTTAGCTGAGATGGGCACCTTCTTAATGCTTGATCATCTCCATACTTGTTGTTGGGAAACAACTCCTAAATTTCTTCTATATGCTCTTCTTCTTGTCTGCTCTTCTTCTTTGCACCTCCTCCTTATTACTACCATCTTGTATAGAGATCCTCTACCAACAGCTCCTAAACAGCTCCATACTTGTATGCTCTTCTTCTTCGCATCTCCTCCTCCAGCAATTCTTTCTGAAAATGGAATCCTCAGAAATTCACTAATGCTCTTCTTCTACGCACCTCCTCCTCCTCCTTCAGCAATTCTTTCTGGAAATGGAATCCTCAGAAATTCACTAATGCCCCACTTCTGTATTTCCTTTTCGTCCACCCATCTCCTTTTTTATCCTCCTCCCAAAAGCTCTCCCCCTTTCCTTAAAGTGGTCGACAATGTCATCCTCTCTTCAATCTCAATGATGTTTTTCTTCTTCTTCATTGGCCTCTGATGATAAGTGAATAACAATAATAAATCATTAAACGACCCTTTTTTCCATGTTTGAACTCATTATAAGAGTTCTCCTAGCTTGGTTTAATTCTCCTATTATATCAGCTATGATCACCTAAAAGCATGCAAACAAGAAATAAGATCTCCTTTATTCATTCCTTGAATATGGGAAACATATTGTAGTTCAAGGTATGGCCTCACGCTTAACTCTGTTCATCACCTCTCGGTCTACAATTTTCCTTCAAGCTTGAACTAGAAATTTGTTTGTTGAAGGTGGTTGATTGTACAGCTCGGCAAGTTCCTTTGCATGGAAACATATGAGCTTTGTTGGTTTCAATTATATGTATGTACATATTTATGCACGTATATGTGCGTTCGATTCTCACATTTGATTCATATGTTTAGGATAACTACATGAGACATCAGATCTTATGAAATAATGAATTTCGTTTTCCACAAATATCTTCAATCTAATTAATAAGAAACAAGATACAAGAGAATTAAGAAGAGGTACAAGCAGGTTGTAAACCTATTGTCCCCATCATGGAGGGCCCATTCATTCATTAACTTATCATCTATGATTACAAACACCATTGAAACAAGCCCTACTTGGAGAAGTAATCGATTGCTCTGCGACATTGTGGGCAAAGCTCTTTGGAAAATTTGAGAAGGAAGATGTGCTGCCAACTTAGGCAACCCTCCATAAGAATGTTCAATTGACAAGACCCTTAGCGTATTAGGTAGAAGAATTTGTAATTGTAAAAAGTCCCCTTGTTGCTCTGATACAATGGTAAGTACCACGTTAAGAAGCTCCACCTCCTTAATGTCAATCTACGGAAGAGATAGGAGTGATATGAAGATCGTGAATGCAAGAAGAAGTGAATGTGAAGGTGAGAAGCATGAGGATACACACACACATACACACACATAAGGAAGAGACAAGCAAGACACAATAGTAGGTAGAAAGTAAACTCTATTGCTCAAGAACACTATTACAAGCTCAATGCTCACACTAGCTAATACAATCCAACACAAGCTAACCTAAAAATATGGACTCTCTAGCACTTTTTATAGGTTCTAGACTAGCTTTGACCAGTTTCGCATCTAGTGTCTGGCGTAGTTAAAAAATAGATTCTAGGGCCGATTTGGAGGTATAAACGAGATCTAAAAGTAGCCAAAATTGGTATGCTCATTCTACCTAAGTTCTTCAAGCTCGAGGACTCCTCGGCTTGCACAAAATGGAGCTACTAAATACAAAAGTGGGTGTTTTATTATATATATATTACAAAACTGGTGAAAATCACTATTTGGAGTTTTGAAAAGGTAATATCAAGTATATTTCTTTGAAAAAATGACTGCATGACTCCTTGCAACTCTTTGTAGTCTTCCTTTACATACTTCCTCTGCGTTGATGCCTTTGGCTACTGTCCATAGAAAGCAAAGAGGAAAGTGGGTAGTCAATATCAAGTGAAAAACCATCATACATTGGAAATACGCTGGTCAAGGAGATCTCCATCCTCTAAAGAAATTATAGAAAAAAATCATGGGAAGACAAAGGTTGATGATCCAGAAATTCACATATGGATAACGGACCTAGTTGATGGAGGTGTAGAAGATATTCAAACACCTAGATCTCAAATGATCCTTAAACAATGGGAACATCTTCCAACTTCATACTAAAATTTCGTTTCTTAATGGTGATTTGCAGGAAGAATTCCACATGATGCAACCATAGGTGTATGCTTATTTATGAAGACTAATCAAAGCTTTATACAAATTGAAGTCTGCACAAAGGGCATGATATAAAAGGTTTTCTCATTAAATTTCAATTATAGAGTACCAAGTTTCTCATGTTAATTCCTCATTTTATGTCAAGCATAATGGTGACAAGATACGCAAAGTATGGATCTATGTGGATCATATCATTGTTATAGGTGACAATATCAATGTAATTATGTAAATAAAAGAAAAATTCAATGAGAAATGGAAGATGAATGTTCTTGGTGAGTTAAATTACTTTATTCATATTAGAATTATAACGGCTTTGGAAGCCATATTCATGATTGAGAGGAAGTACATGTTAGATCTCTTGAAGACACGTGATATGAAAACTTACAAACCTCTACATTGGCCTATTGATCCGAATAAAAAGTTGCAAATTGATGATGGCGAGCATTTGGAGGGAAAAAATAAATATAGATCCCTGATCCAATCACTGTCATATTTTACCATTACAAGGCCAAGCATATCTCATATAGTAGGAGTGCTTTCAAAATTCATGCCGCCTCCTACTAAGCATCACTTGGATGTAGTTAAAAGACTCTTAAGATACATCAAGGCCACAATAAATGAAGGTTCATTGTGTGAGTCTGATAATCTGATCATTCTTTATTTATTTTGTGGTGAAAATTTGGAAATTAATCCTATGCATAGAAGATTCACATCAACTTATGTCTTTATGTTTGTAGACACATTACAAAAACTTTGGAGGTTGAAAGAGAAGATGAATGTGAGAAGTGTTGGATGATGAACTTGAGAGGGATTTTCGGAAATGCAAGTTCACAACAATCTTTTTTCTTTCATAAGAGGAATTTTGGCTAGAAAGAAAAATTATACAAGAGAAGGGGGCATACTGCTCATGGGAACCCTCTTATCCCACAAAGCAAGGGAAGGCAAAACAACTTTGATGGATCGAATGCAATAGGAACTCTATGCATAAAATTAGGCTTATGAGATAGCTTAGAAATGAAATCTTTAAAGAGGGTCACAAAGAAGGTTAATCACCTTTTCTTCACCCTCATGGGTACCCCATTTTCCAAGGATCTTGTTGTTTTCCTAAACAAACAGCCTATGATGTTTGAATGGAGGGGTGTTGGCAGTAGCCAAAGGCATCAACGCAGAGGAACTATGTAAAGGTGGACTACAAAGATTTGCGAGGAGCCATGTGGTCATCTTTTCAAAGAAATATACTTGATATTACCTTTTCAAAACTCCAAATAGTGATTTTCATCACTTTTGTAATATATGTATCATAGAACACCCACTTTTGTATGTAGTAGCTCCATTTTGTGAAAGTCGAGGATTCCTTGAGTTTGAGGAGCTTAGGTAGAATGAGCATACCAATTTTGGCTATTTTTATACCTCTAAATGACCCCTAGAACCTATTTTGTAACTATGCCGAACACTAGATGTGAAACCGATCAAAACTAGTCTAGAATCTATAAAAGGAGTTTGAGAGATCATTTTTGAGGTTAGCTTGTGTTGGATTGTATTAGCTAGTGTGAGCATTGAGCTTGTAATAGTGTTCTTGAGCAATAGAGTTTACTTTCTACCTTTCACTGTGTCTCGCTTGTCTCTTCCTTGTGTGTGTGTATGTGTGTGTGCATCCTCATGCTTCTCACCTTCACATTCACTTCTTCTTGTGTTCACGATCTTTATATCACTCCTATCTCTTCCACGGATTGACATTAACCATCGTGACGCCTCATTAGGATAGACCATCACGATGGGTCAAGAGACCATCATGACAACTCAATCAGCTTAGACCATCGTAGCAATCCAAGTATGCCATCATGACACTTCAATAAGACCACACCATCACAACAGCTTGCTTGAACTAGACCATTGTGACGGGTCACTAGACCATCATAATGCCTTGACCATTTCGGACCATCGCAACCACTCACTTAGATCAGACCATCGCAATAGTTCAACTAGACCATCGTGGCGGCCCCACACCATCATGGTTATTGCAAACCATCACGATGGTTCACACAAAATGCCAAATAAGGGTTTTGATTTTTTGGGCAAATTCAAGGCCAAATTGAGTGAATTTTTTAGTGATTAGTGCATATTTGAGACTCAGCTCATATTTGAAGAAAACCTATCTACCTTTTTTAACCCCTGAGAGCCTGAATGTTCATAACTTTTTCATACAAAATCTATTTTTTGAGCTCTAGAGCTCGTTGGAAAGCTTGTTTCGAGTCCTACATGGCATCGATTGTTTTTCTAGGATTAGGAAGCCAAGGGGGCACCTGAGCATTTTACAAGGAGAACTAGGACCCTTAAAGGTGTATAAATCAAAGGTTGACAATTGTCTAAACATTGAACTTTTGCAGGTCCACTGAGAGCTATCCAAGGTCATTCATAGCAAGGCAGACAAAGCTAAGCAAGGCTTGGGAAGCACGATTTCTTGGGTACCAGAGTGATCAAAGAAGCTGACTCGAGGTTGGAAGAACTCTCAACTCCCTCAGTCAATTATTAGCTTAGGCTAAGTGTGTTTAACATTGTGGATTGAATCAAGATGGCAATAGGAATGCATCAAGTCCAAGAGACTTAAATTTCTCAAGTCCAAGAGTAAGGTAAGAGAGTGCGAAAACAAAAACCCTAAAGGAAAGAACTTAATTTCAACGATACGAGAACTTAAACATACAACAGAAAGTTGATTCTTGATGCATACTTTGACACAAGAAAAGAGTTTAAAAGAATTAACAATGAAACAAGTGACTGAGAATGAAGAAGTAAAGACAATCAAAATGCATATTGAGTGACCAAGGGAGATAAATTCATGAACCTTAGATCAGGAAAACACATAGGTAAGTCAAATCGACGAAGTCTTAGATCATCGGAAGCAAGTGTGGGAACTACTACACGTTTTTGGGCACAACAATTGAATAGCTACCCATATGACTTGAGCTCAGAGACTAATGAGTCAGAAATGGCCTATAGCATGGAGAGACTCAAAGAGGGTTAAACATAGTTTATCTAGAAAGACTTGAAGGACCCTACAAGATCCAATTAGAATACGTTTGAACCAACCACTTAGGTGCTTGCATCTATGAGTATGGTTTGAGAATATCAATGGTTCAATTGCACAACCCTAACTAACCCATTTGGATTGGAACGTCCAATGGTGAAATTTGAGAGAGATGCCTACCTAGATAAAGAAGGAACAATGTACATCATAACAAATCAATGTAACATCACCAATGAGTTTGGTGTAGTAATTCCCAAGACAGAAGCAAGAACCCAAGGAAAAGAACCTTTAGGATATGAACCTAGGACACCTGAAGGGAAATCAATATTGATAAGAATACTAAACCCAGAATGGATCCCTCAAGATAATAGAAGCACTGAATTATTTTTTGATAAGGACACCGATGAATCGTTTTGGAGATATAAAATGGAACAACTAAGTGAAGTAGGATCCATCACCATTTATGAATTCAAGGACCCTAATACGGCTAGCAAGGTAGTGTACCTAGACAACACTTGAGAGTGGATGTTTGTAGTGTCAGATCATGCGAAACATGCCTATACATGGAGAGGTAAACTAATATTTCCCCCATCACGATCGAACATAAATGCTAGTCATCAAGGTGCTGGGACATCCTCAGCCCATGTCTCTCAAAGAGAACAAAACAAGGAAAAGTGAGAAGTAAGTTTTACCCACCCTATAGTGAGGGATAGATCAACCATGGACACTATGGAAAGACTGAGAGAATCAAGAATATCAGGTGGTAGAGATGACTTTCCTCTACCTAGAGCACATGAACGTCGAAGAATATTGAGACCTAGCTAGTTAGTGAAGTCAATGAAAAATTACTTTGACAAGATAGGAGATCCCTATGACCATGTTGCGGAGTTTAAACAAGTGTCGCGAGCAAAGCATGTAGAAGACATGTTCACGCAATACAATGCATTTGGACTCATGCTGAAGAACATAGCCTTAACCTGGGTTCCAACCATTGCAATAAAGACAATTTAGGGACATCCATCACTTGTTAGAGGCATTGATCACTGAATTCTCTAAAAGTGGAATTAGACATAACACTTCTTCATTGATTCACAACTTCAAGCAGACCCCCCAAGAAACACTTAGATTGGCAGGATGTAGGTTTAGATAGTATGTTGATAGATGCCCAATGCTAGACCTTCCCTCTCACACCAAGAAAGTTTCTTTATTTTTGGACGGCCTCTTGATCTCTAAACTATGATCCTATGTATATTTGAAGGAACCAAGAATGCTAGAGCAATATGTATGGATATGTATAGACATTGAGGATAACCTAGGAGATGAATTGGAACTTTCAAAGGTCTACAAAGACTTGGACAACTCCTATCAATCATCTTCAAAACTTTCTAGCTCGATAGAAGACCTAGCTCAGAAAGTGGCCCAGAAACTAGGAGTTTCTAGCAAGCAGATGCTTAGGTTAACACCCATAAAACATTGTTACACCTGCGGTGGTGATCATATGGCAAATGTCTATCCAAATGTGATATAACCTCAAGCCAACCCTAGTGGCCAATACAGCACAATTGAGAGATGGTACATGAATCACACATCACAAGATTGTCCATACAACAAACAAGTAGTGTGATAGAACTACCCTCATGAATACCCCCAATCAGGCAGGCACCAAGGTCAGTATAGTGCTGAGCCTCATTATTACAGACCCCCATAGAAGTACCCCTATCAGACACAATAGAGACCACACCCCACTTTAGCTCAGTAGCCACCTCCTCCAGCTAATGTAATTCCAGTCAAATATGTTGTTGTAGAAGAGAACCTTATTAGGGCTTTAGTACCTTCTTCACCCCTTATCATTAATAGTGATCCCCATTCTAATATCTTTGACTCCACCCATGTGGATAGTCCACCAACATACTACACTGAGTCTCCAGAACACTTGGAACCATATCAATACGATAGTCCACCATTAGAATCCAATTGGGAGCCCGACTATGCCAATGTCATGTATGCTAAACCTAACCCATGGCCTCAATTGAGATAACCAAGACCACAGGGCCCTAAAGGATCATGCTTTAGGTGCCAAGGAGATCATTTCAGAAAGGAATGCCCACATCCTCTGATAGTAGGATAGTCACAATATTATAACATTCAAGGTTTTTGTGTAGAATATGGTAAAGAGCATGTCATAAGAGATTGTCCTAAGAACTCTGCTAATGCCTCAAAAGTGATGCCCATTAACGTGATAGGTATTGTGCACACCTCAGACGGATCTAATCCAATGTATGTACCTATCCAAGCTATAAC